>CM042016.1:101009074-101104074 GCA_023525715.1 Cichorium intybus | reverse complement strand
TAAATGATTAAAAAATATTTTTTATCAATTTTCTTTTAAATTTAAAAGAATCGTCTTTTTTCATTTATTATATTGCATTCATTAATGAATAAAAAATAAATTATTAATTATCCATGAATATTGTAGTGATAGCAAAATTATATTCATAAATGAATATGCCAATACTAGATTCATACATTTATATAACATATTTGTATCCATTTGTAATCATAAGTGAATAAAACACGGTTTTGAGATTAAAATTGCAATACAAGTCTAATCATGAATGATTAAAACAAAATTCGTAAATATAGAGATTATACCACAAACAATAATTAAAATACAATAGTTCTATATTACCCTATAATCACAAATGAATAAATCATGATCTTCTTCTAATCACAAATGAATACACCACAAACAATAATTAAAATATAGTAGTTCTCTATTACCCTATAATCACAAATGAATAAATCATGATCTTTTCCTTTGTAGTGTTGGATTGTACTTTAGCACTCCAATAATGCTTTCCAAAATGATCTTGAATTTATCTATACATTTTGCAACGGTACAAGCACCAGCAACAGCAACAATAATCAAGTTAGCTTTGGTTCCAATAGATTTTGATCCAGACCTTTCAATGTGCAGCTTTCTAAAGAAGCTATAACCATAAAAGTATATGAATGATGAAATAAATGATTGGAGGTTTTTGTCCCTAGGCCTTGAAATAAATGATTAACACTGCTCATCGTTAATGATTAACACAAGTATTATCATCATTTTTGTAGTCATGTTATATTCAATACATGATTACAGCTATAATCATAGATGATTATGCTATAATCTAGATGATTATGCTATAATTATCAATGATTACACATTGTAATGGGGTAGAATTTCCAAGAAACATAAAGAAAAGCCTTTGACCCTTATATCAACAACTCGGTATAAGTGTAATTGAATAATTGATGAAAAGGGACAACCCATTAGTTTGTACCAACAAAATCGTTTTATGATTTTGATTCTCTTTAGGATTCACATTATAATTTCTACAATTTAACGCTAAAACTAAGATACAAATAAAATGGGTTAATCCCATAAAAAATACTATAATCTTTTTGGCAAATACCCATTTAAAAACCCAAACAAAATAACCTTAATCCCATCAACATACCTCAAACAAGGAGAAAATCACCATCACAACGGTGCTACTTTAAGCGCCCACAATCTTACACATGATTTCCTTCACATACTACATCATCATAACAAGAAACATATTCTAAATTCAATTTATATTTAAACAAATTTAAAACGGATAGAAAACATTAAAACTTTTACCTTTCTTCAAATCAAGAAAGAAATTAGAAATAATCAAGGAACATGGGTCAATCAAGGACCCGCTTTATGACTTTCTGATTGAAAAACAGCAAATCAAGAAAGAAATTAGAAAAAGATAATAGAATTAAGAGAGAAAATGACAAACCTCAGATGAATTTTTTTAAGGATAATTTAACCAGAAGCGGAAATCGCTCTACACATAAATTCGTATAAATAATCAAGGAACATGGGTCAATCATAATCGTTTCCTCATTTTTATAGTTTCGTTGACGTAACCAACTCAATGGGGTCAGACGGAACCAAAGGGGAACTTGCCAGCTCCGACTTGGCTTGGGCCAGATCTAACAACGCAGGTCAAGAAAAAACGGACCTGATGGGGGAAGACTTCGACTCCATTTCCATTTCTTCGTCACAGGAATCGTCATCTTCTTCAGAAGTTGAGGTGTCGTCAAGCATGTTGACCTCCAGACTACCATTTGCGGTGTTCTTGATAACAGATCTACGATTCGCAACTCCATGAGGCTTCTTGACAATCATACGGGGACTGAGTTTCGCAGAAGACGAGTTAGAACCTTTGAACAGTCTTGAACGACTCAACACAGACGACGATGGGTTATCCACCGGCGACGGAACCTCTTCCGGAGGGTGTGCAGGAGGGCGACGAGCCTTAGAGGAGGTCAGGGGCGGTGCAGTGGCCGACATCCAATCGCCCGTGTTGTTGCATCCACCAACGATTCCATATCAAAACCTGCAGATCGCTGACCGCGGCCAGAGGAGATGTCCGACGGAAAGGTGGAGGGCTACCTCGAGGGTTACTGATCAAAATCTGCAATATCGAGCGATGGTGATGACAATGGCGGTGGAGAATGGCCGTAATTGGTAGAGAAGGAAACAGAGATGGTATTGAACCCTAATTTAATCAGAGAAAGTAGGAGAGATGAACGGGATTTTCATTTATTTTTACAGATCTTTTGGGAATAATAAGAAAATGAATCCCTATAATACCCTTACCTTCATTTAATAAGTTACAATTATATCCTATAATTTCTAGAATTGACATAATTCGCCCGTTTATATTAGCCTTAGATCTTGATATTTGGAGGGTCCAGATTTATTCTCACATTCTCAACCTTTTCACCCTTCTCATTTTATCTTACCTCTATATATATATATATATATATATATATATATATATATATATATATATATATATATATATATATATATATATATATATATATATATATATATATATATATATATATATATATAAAAGAACAAAGTTCATTATCCTTATATATCATTATCCCTAATTCTTTTGTTGAGGTGTGTGACAAGGGGAGGTAGGTGAATGGTAAAAAATTTTAAAATT
The DNA here is from genome assembly GCA_023525715.1 of Cichorium intybus. Taxonomy (NCBI): domain Eukaryota; kingdom Viridiplantae; phylum Streptophyta; class Magnoliopsida; order Asterales; family Asteraceae; genus Cichorium; species Cichorium intybus. The sequence goes on along the minus strand of CM042016.1, from coordinate 101,101,385 downwards.
TTAATTTAACTTGATCATGCCATACACTTTTACCATGGTATTTATGTACAATTTTAAGAACATGATTTGATGTTGTGCCATTCGTAAGTGAATGGTAAAATTGTCATTTTAGCATTCAACACATTCATTCAAATACATACAAAACATCATGTTTCCATTCGTAGTCGAATTCATTGTCATTTAACCATTTAAGAGGTTTCAAAAGAATTTGTGTTTCAACAATTAGCAAGTAATTTGTGTTACCACATGCAACTTTGCTAATGTATTTATAGACATCATCAACGAATGCCAAAAACGGTCTATTGTAGCTTTCATTGCTTCCACATCATTCAGGAGTTAAGGCTACTAGATTGGTATTGAGAATATAAACTAAAACCAACAGTTGGTTTAAAGATTTTATCACATAACAAAATCATGTTTCTTAAACCAAATATTATAATCATGATACTATGAGTGTTTAAGTGTTGACACATACATACTAGCCTTCAACCATACCTAGATCCAACGACATTTTTTAATTTAAGTAACAATAAATATATAATAAACAAAACTACCAAGTTAATATAGGGTGCCCGGAACCAAAACCGGTGTCAACCAGTTCCGAAAACAGTTCCGATATCTTGAGAACCTGTGCAACCATTTTTGATTTCGATTCCCGATCCAAGTTACATAGAATTTGACCGGATACCCGTCTATACTTGCCACTAATATTTAATGTCCTTGTACCTTGATATTATATTTTTACCGTATCAATTTGATATTTATTTAAAAAAAAGAAAAAAAAAATGCACACACAAATCAAATTGATTGATTTTTTTTTTAAATTGTAACAATCCTATCTAAAGTAATTTTTCATTAAATAGATTATTATTTATAATCAAAATTTTATTATCTCAACATTATAAAATATTTAAAAGAACTATTTATTAAAAAACAAATTAAACTTGCACAAATTCTTCTTCTTCAGATTATAAATATTAAAGTAAATTATAGTTTTGGTCCTTGTGGCTGACATTGTCTACAGACTTGGTCAAAATTTGAAAATTTTATTCAAATGGTCCTTTTGCTTAACATTGTCGATCGAAATCCAAGGTCATTGTATATACAAGTCAACTAACACGTGAAGATGTGGAGCGACATGAATAGAGCTTAATGAGCAACTAAACTTTAGCAGCTTTGCGATGAAGATAACCGTCCTCAAGAATATTACCTCTTGTCAACCAAGCAAGATGTACTCTCGCGGCCGAACCATACCAATCCACCATCTCCATCAACATAAACACTTTCCCCAACACCTCTAAAGCCTCCACCTTTCAACGACTCCAACCCCCAATTCATAACCTCCAAAATTGGAACCAACGCCCCACAATCATGCAAAACATTAGCCCATCTTCGAGGATAATCCTTCAACACCAAAGTCGAAAGTCGTTTCATACGTTGTGGCACGGACCTCGCTCTGCAACAATTTTCCCAGCTCCGATAATGCCTTCCTCTCCAAAAGACAAGAAGTACCCTTCACTGTTGTAAAATATGACGGATCCGAATTGACTTTAGACAATATTAGCTCAATGCGGAATAGGATCAAAATTATCAAACGGTAATAATCACAACGAAATACGAATGAAGTAAATAAAATAGAGACACGAGGATTTACGTGGAAAAGCCAAATCGGGAAAAACCACGGGCGGAGGAAGCCGAGAACCAATTCACTATACTTTGTGGTGTTTACAAAACATTTGGAGAATATAAAAATACAAAGAGTTTATAAGACTCTTATGTATTAACAAGAAGAGAAGATTGAGATGTTTTGGTGTTGGTGTGATTTTGAAACTAATCTTCTAACCTATTTATAGCAAATTGTTTACATGCCATTGTTGAAAATAAAACTTGGATTGCATGCCATTTTAGAAGCTTGAATCAATTTGTTGAAAACTTATTCTTCACATGGGTTTTAAGAATAATGGGCAGCCACATCTTTGACTAACCACATGTCTTTTAGGGGTGAGCGTTATTCGGATTAAACCGCGAAACCGCCCGAACCGAACCTTATACGGTTTACGGTTTCGGGTTAAACGGTTTGCGGTTCGGTTAACGGGTTAAGCGGGTTCCTTAAGCGGTTTACGGTTCGGTTTGCGGTTTGGAAAAATTTAAACGGGCCCCGCCCAAAAACCGTTTAAGAGGTATATATTAAATATATATAAAATATATGATTGATATATTGAATTACCTTTTTAGTCAATGTACGCTGAACTGAATTAGGTTAGACTTACGCTTACTTACTCTACTCCTTAGTCGTCCCTTACTCCCTTAGTCGATTACAGACTCCAACCCAAGCTGAAGCTCCACGCCTGACGCCTCCACCACCAGTTTGTTTCTCTCCTCTCTCCTCTCGAATCGATCTCGCAAGTCGCATCTGGGCTCACCGGCAAGTCTCAAGTCGCAGCAAATCACTCGAACTCGATCTCACTCTCGAAGCGATCTCTCCTCTCTCCTCACGAATCGATCTCGCATCTCGCATCTAGGCTCACTCGCAGTTTGTTTCTGTAAGTTTCAAGTTTCGTTTTTTGAAGTTTAGTACTTTAGTCTTTCTAATTTTGAGGTGAAAACGAAAATTAATTTATGGAACTCTCGAACTCTCACAGTCTCACTGATTAATTTTGAGATTCTGTGGCGATTAATTTCTGGAACTCTCGAACTCTCACTGATTAAATTCTGGAACTCTCGATTACCCCTCCATGTCTGTTGCCAAATGAACATTAGAACATAGATGGCGCTTTTTTTCCTGTTCAGGGGTATATGGGATTTTGCTTAAATGGTTTAAACTAAACCGTACCCGCCCAAACCGTACCCGCCCAAACCGTAAACCGTTTAAACCGCTTTTAAGCGGTTCAGTTTACGATCGGTTTGGCCTTCATCCCCAAACCGCCTAACCCGAACCGCCGAAACCACGAAAACGCAAAACCGTCCGTTGCTCACCCCTAATGTCTTTGAAGGCACTTTCCACAATCTCCACCTTGACTTCAAAGTGAGTAAAACTTGTATACCCATTTGGTAAAACCAACAGCTCTTCAAACTTCAAGACTCCATAAGAAATCGCAATTACCATATAGAGAAAATTGATCCTGAAAAATGAAATACTTCCTCCACCACGAGCCTAATCAGGCTCAACTGCGATCAGAAATACCCATTAAGTCCAAACATAGTTTGAACTTGGATATTGGAAGACTCTTAGTGAACACATCAGCGGGATTATAATCTGTATCGATCTTTTCTATGACGTAATCACCTTTTTCAATGATATCACGCACAAAATGATAACGAATATCAATGTGCTTTGTACGGTCATGAAACATCTGATATTTACTCAAGAAGATAGCACTTTGATTATCACAGAATACTGTGGTAACCTTTATTCTATCATCGAGTTCTCTAAACAATCCCTTTAACCAAATATCTTCCTTAATTGCTTCTATAATCGCCATATACTCTGCCTCTGTAAAAGACAGTGCAACTGTAGACTGTAACTGGGCTTTCCAACTAATAGCACAACCATTCAGTGTAAACACATACCCTGTAATGGATCTTCGTTTATCCAAGTCTTTGACTCCAAGAATTCGTTCCAGCAACTTCTCAATTGGTATTTTCATGTTTTGGATTTTTATTTCATTTAGTTAGATATTTGTAAGCTTTAGTTTGTATCTTTGGGAGTGACAACCATTGATACCAAGCTTAGGTTTATGTTTTAGTGGTGTTTGGATACTGTTTTGAATGTTTTGAATTTAGTTTGGGTTAATGAAAGCATTTGGTTACAATTAATCTTGTTTTATGAGTATTTTGGTGTTTTGGATGTGTGTTTGTGTTTGGATTATTTGAATTATGTTTGGATATTGCTTTGGCCTTGTTTGGAACTGTTTTCCTTTGCTGAAATCAGTAGCCAATTAGGTTAGATTTGGGCATTGGACTTTAGCTAGTAACTGTTTAGTCAGAACCTTAGTTATTAGTTAGGTTATGCCTTGTTTGGTTTGGATGCCTTTGTTTGCTTCTGATTCAGAGATGCACTTCTGATTTCAGAAAGTGACTAGGTTAGGTTGAGTTGAGCTTAGCTTATGCTTGGCTGGACTTTGTTTGGTCATTATTTTTTGGTAGTTGAGCATTTAGAAATTAGATCCTCCGACTGTAGCTTGACACTACTAGTTGGTAATCTGTCATTTAGTCTAACCACGAAGCTCCTGCGGATCGACCCTGACTACCACTGTACGAGTGTGTGTTAGGTTTTTCTTTATTTTTGACCGCACGACGACCTAGGCGTGTCAACCGCGTAGATAACGTAAGATCCACTGTACTGCTTTCTAGTGTTCTCTTCTCGGGTTCGCCATATATCTACTAACCATGCTAACTGCATAAGCCAAATCAGGGCGTGTGCAGATCATAGGATACATCAAAGATCCAACAGCACTAGAGTATGGTATGCGTGCCATGTACTCCATATCAGTCTCAGTAGTAGGACTTAAAGCGGATGATAACTTGAAATGAGCTGCAAAAGGAGTGTTGACAGGCTTTGCTTCATGCATATTAAAACGTCTTAGGACTTTCTCAATGTAACCTTTTTGAGAAAGATGCAAGATCCTAGACTTCCTGTCACGAACAATTTCCATACCTAAAATTTTCTTGGGAGCTCCTAAGTCCTTCATTTCAAAATCAGCTTTCATCTGGTCTTTTAACTTCTGAATCTCCTTCATATCTTTTGCTGCAATCAACATGTCATCCACGTACAAGAGTAAGTAGATCTTTGAACCATCGTCACCTTTATTGAAATAAACGCAACTATCATAGGTGCACCTGCTGAATTTGTGACTGGTCATGAAAGAATCAAACCTCTTGTACCATTGTCTAGGAGACTGCTTGATGCCATAAAGAGATTTCTTCAATTTACATACGTAGTCCTCCTTGCCAGGAACTACAAAACCTTCAGGTTGTTGCATGAAAATCTCTTCCTCAAGCTCACCATTTAGGAAAGCTATAGTAACATCTAGTTGCTCCAACTCATAATCATTTGAAGCAACTAACCCAACAATGCACGAATAGAAGTGTGTTTGACTACTGGGAAATAGATGTCAGTATAGTCAACGCCTGGAATTTGACTGTAGCCTTTAGCTACCAACCGAGCTTTATATCTTGGTTTCTCATTCGGGTTAACAGGTTCTTTGAGCTTGTATACCCACTTTCATTTAACTGGCCTTTTCCCTTTTGGAATAGGAACTAAATCCCAAGTACCATTTCTTTGCAAGGATTCCATCTCATTATGCATAGCAATCATCCAATCACTTGAGTCTTTAGATTTGATAGCCTCATCATAATTTAGAGGCTCCGTTTCCGACTCAATATCATTAGCAACAATAAAAGCATAAGCAACAAGTTCAGCTTCAGCATACCTCTTTGGAGGAACAATTTGTCTTCTCGGCCTATCTCTTGCAATGCTTCGAGTAGTAGCTTGTGGTTGTGAAATTATTGTATCTTCAACAACGACATGCTCATTTGGCGAGGAAGACTCTTGTTGCTCAACTGGACTCGGAATGGTGACAGGTGAAGTAGGAAACTCCATCTCTATTTGAGCTTTCTCTTCATTTGCTTTTGATGATGCGATTGTATCTTCTGTAGAGTCGGAAGTTTGATGAATCATAGCAGACTCGTCAAAAGTAACATCTCTTGAGATGATGATTTTATTTAGATCATTGCTCCATAACTTGTAACCTTTAACTCCTGGATTATAACCAAGAAAGACACATTTAAGTGCTCTCGGTTCTAACTTCCCATTGTCAACTCGTGCATAAGCTGGACATCCGAAAGGTTTCAGATGTGTATAATCGGCAGGTTTCCCGGACCATAACTCATACGGAGTTTTCTTTTCGATTGCTTGTGACGGTGATCGGTTGATAACATAGCAAGCAGTAGAAGCAGCCTCCGCCCAAAAGGACTTTGGCAATTTGGAATTTGAAAGCATACATCTGACCTTCTCCATAATGGTGCGATTCATCCTTTCGGCTACACCATTTTGTTGAGGCGTATAGACTACCGTGCGATGTCGAGTAATGCCTTCCTTTCGGCAATAGGCATTAAACTCTTCTGAGCAAAACTCTAGTCCATTATCCGTACGAAGATATATTACCACAAATCCTGATTGCTTTTCAACCTGAACTTTCCAGTCTCTGAAGGTAGAGAAAACGTCTCCCTTATGTTTTAAGAAGAAACACCACACCTTCATGGAGAAATCGTCAATGATAGTGAGCATATAGTTAGCTCCACCTTTAGAAGCAACTCGAGCTGGTCCCCACAAATCCGAGTGGACATAGTCGAGTGGTCCTTTCGTTGTATGGATACCACTTGCAAACCTCACTCGTTTTGCCTTGCCATATACACAGTCTTCACAGAACTCCAAATCAACAATCTTTTGTTGACCAAGTAAACCTCTTCGACTCAATTCTGACATGCCTTGAAAACTCATATGGCCAAGTCGAAGGTGCCAAAGACGGGACTGATCTGGATCAGAAAGAGACTTTGAAACAACAGCAGCATCACTCGAAATTGTTTGCCCGTCAAGAAAGTAGAGGTCGGAGGTTTTTTGATTGGCTCTCAGTTTGTCGGAACCATCTTTGAACACCCTGAGAACTCCACCTTTACCGGCAAACTCGTATCCCTTTTTATCAAAGGAACTGAGAGATAACAAGTTTCTTCTGAGGTCAGGGACATATCTAATATCCCCAATGGTTCATACGGATTCAGATTGAACAATGTCCAAGAACTGGACATGTAGTATTGTTACCCATCAACACATAGCCCTGGTTAACCTTTTCAAATGTGTAAAACCAACTTTTGTTGTGACACATATGAAAAGTACAACCAGAGTCGAGTATCCAATCACCAGTGGAATCTAGTTTATCTGAATAAACTGTCAAGAGTTCTCCAATACATTCGACCTCTGCTACATCGGCTTCACCCGAAGTGCTAGCTTGTTTACCATTTGCTGCAGCCTTCTCTTTTTCTTTATTCTTCAACTTGAAACATTCTTCAAGCACATGTCCCTTCTTGTGACAATAGTTGCAAAACTTTCGTTTGCCTTTTGACTTGGATCTGGTTCTGTTGGAAGATTGAGAAGTTCTACTTCTCTCTGTTGTTCTTCCTATGACATTCAAACCTTCGGCTTTAGCATCACTTGATCCACCACCAATAATATGCTTCATCTTCTCTTTAGAATCCAAAGCTGTAAAGACTTCATCTAAAACAAGAGTGTCACGGCTGTAGATGATCGTATCACGAAAATGGCTATAGGATTCGGGCAACGATGACAACAAAAATAAAGCCAAGTCTTCATCTTCATAGTGAACATCCATATTCTCCAAGTTATTTATTAATTCTTTGAATGTGGACAAATGTTCAGCTAATGAGCCTCCTTCAATCATCTTGAGATTGAACAACCGTTGCTTTAGATGCAACTTGTTTGGTAAGCTCTTTGTCATCAACAACTGCTCCAACTTCAGCCACAAAGCAGCCGCCGACGTTTCTTTTAGAACACCATGTAAAACATCGTTTGACAAGTACAAACGAATTTGAGATAAAGCCTTCAGATCTTTCATCTCCTTTTCTTCTTCGGTCCATGTATTGGGCATCCTTTCGAAGCCCAAGAGCGCCTTGTGTAAATCCATCTGAATGAGAATATCTCTCATCTTTACTTGCCACAGCGGAAATCGGGTATTCCGATCCAGCAGCGGAATATCGTATTTTACCGAAGACATGATTAATTACTTGATGAAATGATCCCAACAAGCTAATATCAAAACCCGGACGCTCTGATACCAATTGTTGTAAAATATGACGGATCCGAATTGACTTTAGACAATATTAGCTCAATGCGGAATAGGATCAAAATTATCAAACGGTAATAATCACAACGAAATACGAATGAAGTAAATAAAATAGAGACACGAGGATTTACGTGGAAAAGCCAAATCGGGAAAAACCACGGGCGGAGGAAGCCGATAACCAATTCACTATACTTTGCGGTGTTTACAAAACATTTGGAGAATATAAAAAATACAAAGAGTTTATAAAACTCTTATGTATTAACAAGAAGAGAAGATTGAGATGTTTTGGTGTTGGTGTGATTTTGAAACTAATCTTCTAACCTATTTATAGCAAATTGTTTACATGCCATTGTTGAAAATAAAACTTGGATTGCATGCCATTTTAGAAGCTTGAATCAATTTGTTGAAAACTTATTTTTCACATGGGTTTTAAGAATAATGGGCAGCCACATCTTTGACTAACCACATGTCTTTGAAGGCACTTTCCACATTCACACTACAGATCCCGTCGTGGACGACACACATGGATTGGGGCATATCATGAAAGAGACAATGGTGCAACAATTTGGTTTCATTTGATCCAACCAAAAAGTTACACACTGCTCATTCATTTGTTATTCGCCAAAATTAGTGTAAGTATATTGAATGAATCAAAACTCGACTCTATTTCATCATTTTGAACCATGAAGATACACTTGTCCGATGTGACTCCTGTTATACCATAGTTGAAAGTGTTTGAATCACTTCATACGTTGTGGTATGGAACTCACTCTACAACAGTTTGATGCCACAGATCATGTTGTGGAAGGCGCACATGGACCGTGGCAAATAATGAAAAGAACCATAGTGCAACAGTTTGGTTTCATTTTGTACAACCAAAAATTTCCAGACTACTTATTCATTTTCTATTCGCCAAAACTAGTGTAAGCATATTGCATGAATCAAAACTTGGCGTTATTTTCATCTTTTTTAACCATGAATATACACTTATCTCAATAAAAATTTTGATGACTAAGTTTAGCTACAAAGTGTAGATAATTATGCATTCATAATCATCTATAAGGGTTAAATGTCTCTTTTTTTGTTTGAAAGGCAAACCTACACTACCACTAAATAACCACCCATTCCTTTTAGTGTCTTTCTGATAATGGTACCCATGCACTCTATTTGCCATTGGTTTGTAACGAAGTTCATGGTATCCACAAGGAAAATGTATGTCTTGAGTTGGACGACTATCTTCTGAGCCTCTATATTGATTGGATATATGAATTGGAAAAGCGCACTCAAAGCGTTATCTTTCGCCTCTGTGTATCTTTACTCTAGTATGTCTATAATTACTTTTAATCCCTACAACGCGATTACTTTTTTGTCAGTATAGCTTCCGATTTTGGAACGTTTGCTAAAACACTAATCCCCGCCTTTTGTATATCACTCTTTCAATAGTTATCAAGAAGATAGATTAAAGTCTGTAGTCTTCCCACATTTAACTATTGGACTGGTCAAGAGTCGGGACAAGAGAAACACTTTTGGTGGTGACCACGACGATCTTAACCAGTCCGGGGTCTGATTCACATATTTTGAAAAGAACACGTAACACTGGCCCGAACATAGTATGTCAATCTGGAATATTGTAGAAAAGCTAACAGATTCTCGACTAATGATTCCAAATTGAGATGGGCATCGTTGTCTTCCGCAACAAAACTTGATTCCATCACCATTAGAGGTTTTCAAGCATCTGAGAGCATTTTTCAAGAATGGGGCCGGTAAAGGTAAAGAACACATTATGTTGACCACTAGAGGAACTGCACCAGATGCTATGAATAAGGTTTGTTTTCTGAATTTGTTAAAAGCATTAAAAGAATTGATAATGATAATTCTTTCAATTCCAAGTGAGTGGATGCCATTTCTTGCAAGGGTGGAATTAACCCTAGCGAAATAGAAGCTTTGTATTATGTTGTTCAAGCTCCCAACCAACAATCCCTCCCAGCTGTTAGTGTATCCCACATTGGTGCGACACGGTCTTATGAGTTTGTATATATGTTGGAGTCTCCCCTCTCTCCACAAGGGCTCTTTTGGAGAGACACTATTGGGCTTCACATATGGGCTCTTTTGTTAGTGTATCCCACATTGGTGCGACACGGTCCTATGAGTTTGTATATATGTTGGAGTCTCCCCTCTCTCCACAAGGGCTCTTTTGGAGAGACACTATTGGGCTTCACATATATTTACATGGTATCAGAGCCGGTGTCCCGCACCCCCGAACCTCATCGAGCCTACGTCTCTGAGGGGGAGTGTTAGTGTATCCCACATTGGTGCGACACGGTCTTATGAGTTTGTATATATGTTGGAGTCTCCCCTCTCTCCACAAGGGCTCTTTTGGAGAGACACTATTGGGCTTCACATATATTTACACCAGCATCATAATTTTAGTTTGTTTTGGACCTTTCTAAACAACCAAATCAAATCAGAATTAGTGAGATAATGTCGAAAAGGAACCACAAAATAAAGCCTTTCCTATTTCTTTACCAATAATAGCAACATATTTTATTTGTTATTTATATAAAAATGCAATTACATTCCATTACTAATATGTGCAATGTGCATATTTGTTACATGTTTCTATTATTAGTTAAAAATGTATGTGCATTTATGAATTGTAAAAATGTTGCTATTATATGTAAAGAAATACAAGTACATTGTTAACATGGGTTATAAATGATACGTAGGTTGCTATTGTGGGTACAAAAATGTAAGTACGTTGCTCTTATTAGTAAAATATAAATTACATTTTACAAGTTTTTGATTACATATTGTTGTCAAAGTGATAAATGTAAGGAAGTTGCTACTATTGGTAAAACATAAAGTATATTACCTATATAGGTAAAAAAGAGTAAAGTACGTTGCTATTTCCTACAATTCATAGTAGTCTGATCATCTCTTAGGGTCTGGGACGGACAACGAGACCACATTTGTTCTTCTTGTTATAACAAGTTAAACTATCACATGCATTAAACTGGACCGATGGCAACGAGACAAAAGTTGCAATTTGTTATCCTACTTAAAAAGGTGGATAGAGACTCGCTCTCGATTTTTCATATATGCAAATGACATAAATGCAACCCTTTTGCCATCATCGAAAATACTCCTAAAAAACTGTCTAGTGTAAAAAGTATGAACATCTATGTAAAATATAAAATGATAGACAATGTTTTTTCTAACCTTGAACGATTCAACCAACAAGAGGTCTATACCTTTCCTATTTGGAAACCAATATAACAATGTTGTTATCAAAATCCACAAGAGTCTGCAATATTTCCAATGCTTTTTCTACCAATGTCATGTATGAACCCTTTAAGATGGTAACAATAAAGGAATATGGATTACATTGTTGAGAGAGTTCCCTCGCATAATCCATATTTTGGCCAGACTCCTTAACAACTAACTCAAGTATCAACTCTAATGCATCTTTTGATAGACTTGGTTCACATCCCAAGCATGGAACAATCTCACAAAATCACGTGTTTAAGATATCTGGCCAAACACATTTCAAAATATTCACGTTAGGTGCTATTTCTTTTTTACATGATGAGTTTTTTACTCGATGGGGACATAACTTAGGACCCTTTTTTCTCATCAATGGCTTGTATCATTTCATATAGCGAGTTAAACAATTAATATGGGTAGCTATATATGACTTGTTTACTTCATGCAAAAAAAAAAAGACTTTCTAGAATGCCATGGAAATGAGTCTTTGAACATTGACTCCTGACTTTTTACAAATTGACACTCATTTAATGTTTCATTGCAATTTTTGAATTTTGTCACCCATTTTTTCAAATACTTGTTATAGGTTATTATCTAAAAACAATACAATAGTAAAAAAAGGTAGGAATGGCCTTGTTTCTTGCATGTCCTTCGGTAGCATCCTTTATCATAACTAACGCAACCATTTTCACTAATGAATTATGCAAATATCGGAGGATGCTAATAGGTAATTCAGTCTTTATTGATTGCATTCTCTTTCATATGCTCCTAAATCTGAAAATTTGCATCTTTCATAGATTCATCAATTCTAGACACCAATTGAAACTTGCATGACCTAATTCTCATAGAATAATTAAATATTTCCACTCTTTGACCGACTGTCTTAGATGAATATTCGATCTAAAACACAAATATTCAAGATCTTCACCCATAACACGATCCATTTTTCACCTGACCCTAACCATTCTTCATTACCATTATGGAATAAGCAGTTCCATTCGAAAGACTAATATGATCTACCATTACTCTTCTAGTAATCCAACAAATGAAAGCCTTAAAAGGTGGATTAGATTCTGATTTGGAATCATGACATTCTATTACTCATAACTTTTGTATATACTGATATTTCATGTGTTCATAATCTCTTGTAGCATCTGCATGCAACAATAATTCTATAACTTTTTGCAAAAAATAAACTTACGCTATTTCTTTTTGGTTTTTGGCAGCTTCTTTCCCCCTTTTCAAGCTATCAATATCTTTTCATATCTTGGATGGATCGATATTTACACCGACTACGATTGCTATATCTTCGATTACATCATTAGCAAAATCTTAATCGAGTTTTTGATTGCGTCCTTCATTTAACTTATCAAGAATTTAGAGATGAGACTGACAATTGACAAACTCATCTCTTTACATATTGTTTTGTAACCTAGTTCATTGATCTAATATTCTAGATAGGACAAATGTGTTTGCAAGCATAAAGTGTTTAAAGATTTACTGATATTTCTTGTGGCGTCTTGTACTTCCTTCAAAATATGTCAACGTTATGATCAAGTAGATTCGACCTCGATTTTTGTATACTTTTCCACAAGTGTGTTGGCTTTTTTATATTTGTTTCGAGGTTGCAACTGGTGACTTTTTTTAGTTTTTGTAGCTCGAGTTCCTTTAAGACATGGAGAATATAAAAAAGGTGAGATGAGAGGATTTTGAAACTTTCTTTTTCATTAAGTATATCATTGGTAGCATGGGAGGTTTTGATGATTTGGTTCATGAATATAGCCAAAATTATATCAATTGGTAGAATGCATACTTCGTTGTTGAATGTTGTGAAGATGGAGTTAAAAAATGAACAACTATCAAGACAACTGGATTTCTTGTTTACTTTTGTGAGAAAACTTTAGAAGGAAATGCAACGAGTATATATTTTGATTATTTGACCAAGATGGCATAAAGATCAACAATATTGGTTATAGTTTTTGGTTATCAAGTTCTATCAGTAGTGACATTTGATTAACCAGCAAAGACAACCAAAGCATGCTGAAAATGACTAGAAAAAGCATGTCAGGCCAATAGTTTCTACTGAGTAAGAAAATCAGGAAAAAAGCCTCAATGATCCCTAAAAACCTTTCAATGACAATAATAGAAAAATAAATGGACACAAGAATATACATGGAAAACTCCAAAATCGGAGAAAACCATAGGCCTCTAGAGAGAAAGATCTACTTTATGATACATTGTTACAATCACATAGATTAATCTCTCAAGCCACCCACCTATCCCTCAAATTACACCCACACTCTCCAAAGTTTTGAATAACTCTTTCTACACTCTAAAACGATAGAAAGCAAGAAAGATTCAAACATTTCAAGTGTATTTGATTGGAATTCTTTGAAACCAAAGCCTTGTACAAATTTTATAAGCTTAGAGACCGACCAAACGTCCATTCTTGTAACAATATGGGATGGGGAACCACTATTTATTTATTTAGTCAAACTCAACAATCTTCGCATTAGATAAATGAATGAAAATCACGACCATACAAGGAACATTGTCTTCAACAAACAATCATAATTCTAAAGACATAGAATTATCATACTCCACCATAAAAAAGTATCACCGCTTAGAATAAAACATCTTTAAGAATTTCACCTCGGCACATGTTGAAAAAACTTGATTAAAAATTATGGTGCAACTTCCTCGTTTGGCATATCCGGAAGTTAATCAACATCAACTTTGACCATAAATCTTGCATTTATGTGGGTCCAATACCCATGTGTAGATCCATGATAACGTGTTTTTGTTTCGTATTATTTACACGTTATTTGGTATATTTTAGTGAATAAGTATTATAAATCTATTGATTACACTCAATTTCTTTGGAAGTTGTTTGTAGTAAGAAATCTACTAAATTAAAATAGAGTTAAAATGAAACAATGATAAGTTGGAAATAAGAAGATAAGAATTGAGCACTTAGTTGCGCTAAGGTTAGAAGTTCGCAACGCCATGATGAGATAACCCCGTAATTTAAATCAATTCAAATAAGCGAGATATCGGGAAATCGTTTAGTTGGCTCTATTTGAGGCTGTTGGCGGCGCAAAGTGTTTAATTCTACCATTATAAATAGAGGTTTCCAGTCGAGATTTATAGCATCTGTCGAGTGTTCTATGGATCTCAAAGCTGGTTTTCGTCCATATTTGGTTTCTTTTCGGTAGTTTCAAGTAGATGTTCATGGTTTTGACTTTTTAGCCGTTTATTTAGTTTTCGATATCAATTCGGTGTTGGAGTATTCCTAATCTATGGAATTTTTCTAATTACCTGGTGTTTAGTTTTAGATCGCAGTGGAATCATTTGACTCCTATAGTTCTTTGGTTCATAGTTTGGGTAGTTGGTAGCAACTTTGGTTTTAATTAAAGAAAGTTATTCTTGATTTCAGTTTGTATTTGATCTATAGTTGCATGAGCACTAGATCTAAAGTTTTTACTTTAGTTGCACTCGATTCACTTTGGTTTTGTTTATTTTCAGTGTTGGCGATTCTCTGACTATAGAATGACAATATAGTTAGTTTGTTTTCTAGACACAAAGTATCAACCATGGACTCGTTGGTTCGACCTTACTTACCCTAACTATTAGTGTTAGCGAGCTTTTATTATTTTTTACCACATCAATGACAGTGCACATCAAATTTTGGTGTCATTGCTAGGGAGTTGTGCGCTTGATACATTGTGTTGTTTTAATTTGGTTTTGTTTCTTTTTCGTCGCAAGAAACCTAGTGCATGCATAAAAGACGTGGTGAACCTTTGTCACCATTATTGTTTGATCCAGAGATTAAGCAGACTGCACGAAAGAATTGTGTGGTCAGAAGACTATTCAAGATGAATCGAAACAAAGTGTTAGTCGAAGATGTCATTAACGAACATCACGTGACGTGGGGGTGGAACAACCAATAGTACCAACTGTGGAACAACACCGAGTGCATCGTACCAACAACAATGGAGCCATTGAAAACAATATGGTGGCAATAATGCAGGGCCAACACTATTTCAACCAACACGACTACCCAACATTTGTGGTCCCAACAGTGGGAACAGACGAAACTGGGGTTATAATGGTAACAACAATGATGTTTAGCACCAATAGCAACAGCAACAACAACAACAATATCAGAACCGAGCCCAACTCGGGGTAAAGATTATGAGGAACGCGACGATGGTTGGATGCCGAACTTCAACCAAGGCAACTAATTGAACCAAGGCCGTAGACCACGCCGAAATCAGAATAGAAACAACAACCGGCAAGATCAATGATATTATAATAACGGTTTGTATAACGACGGTAATTACATTCCACAATTATTTTTTCTGCCACTTATTAGACGGTCTATAGCCTCTCACTTCCAGCCGGGAGAATATGAAGACGCTTCGCCTATATACTTCTTGGAGGGAGAGGCGCATCATGTGGAGATCATGCCACAATTATTGAGCATTGTACCATAGTTTCAGAATTATAAGCAAGATGACCCCTACAATCATTTATATGAATTCTTAGCTATAATTGACGCAGACATTCCGCACGGAGCTAACATGGATTCGTTCCGATTACGCCTATTTTCGTTTATGCTTAAAGATAAAGCGAATTATTGGTTCACATCGCTGGTACCCAATAGTATCACTACTTGGGACTAGTTGAAAACTAAATTTTTGTAGGAGTTTAACGCGGCAAGTAAAACTACAAAGATACGGATGCAATTCAAGACTTCCAGCAAAAGCCCAATGAGGAGTTTCATGATTATTTTGAGCGTCTCAAGGAGTTATTGCACTCCGGTCTGTATCATGAGTTCCCACGTTGGGAGTTGGTGAAGTTCTTCCTCGATGGGGTTGACAATACGAGTCAGACTATGATTAACACATCATCAGGTGGCACAATAATGATGCAAGACAGCAAAACTGCCTGGCGTTTCCTAGAGCAACTCAGTAATGGTTCCAAAACCAATTACTTGACCAAAAAGAAAGATAATCCAACCTCATCAGTAGCTTCAATGGTGGTTGACAATGCCTGGAAGAAATATGTGAAGTTAGACATTAATGGCTTAAACAAAAAGTTTGACCTCTTGCTTTCAACTATCAACAAAGAAAAAAAGGTGCCCACGTGCTGCATGGACAGAAAATATGTGTCAGTTATGGGGAGATAGGCTATAGAGTCGAAGCATGTACTAAAATCATAGAGAAATCAATCAAGTTCATGGATACAGCTAATTCCACAAGACTCCATAGTCATTCAGATCCAATAACTAGGGAGGGAACAACAATAACTTCAACAATAACAACCGGCAGGGAAACTACCAAAATCAGAACCATCAAAGGCAGTTCCGGTCAACGAATAACAATAGGGATGCTGGTCCCCTAAGCAAGGAGGAAATCGATTGCTACAAACTTGACAAAATCATGGAGTTCATCACTCAAACTCATCAAAAAGAAGACACGACCTCCATATCCATTGTTGGTATTGAAAAACAAATCATTCAACTGGCCGAGCGACTAAAGAAGACTAAAAATAAAGAAAAACTCCTTAGTACATCCCAAGCAAACCATCTTGTATAGGGAAACAACACCAAGTAAACGAAGTGATCACCATAAGAAGCATGAAGAAGATAGATAACAAGGTGAGCATTCCACCTATAAATGGCGACAGTGGCTGCTTCCACCTAGCGTATAAAATAAAAAGAGAAGGCGGTTGGAACAAGAATTCAGGCTGTAGCTCGTAGTCAGCAGATATAACAAGGAAAATAGCCTATTTTTGTTGATATAACTTGTGCATATCCATAAGCTCGTCGAGCAGCTTCAACTTTCAGTTCTTGGTATCCGTATAGTGGAAAACCACTGACGTAGAAATCTTTTTCGATGAAAAGAAGGAATTGTAAAAAGAATTGAAGGCTGAGAATGTAGTAACGGGTAAAACAGACAGAAATGTTGAGGTTGGAGAACTGAGTGGCACCATACCCTATCCATCAGCATTAGAGGCATCAACAACATTCCCTTTTGGGAAACGGGGGCCAAAGATGGAAGAAATGTGGGAACTGTTGAGCCAAGTCAAGGCTAAGATCCCGTTAGTAAAACCCGTCAAAGAAGTCCCATCATATGCAAAGTTTCTGAAGGAGACATGTTTTTAGAAACGGAAACTCCAAGCATACCTCCCAAAGAAAGTAAAATTGACGAAACATGTTAGTTCTATTATTTCATATTCACTGACGCCAAAGTTGAAAGACCTTGGCGCTTGATATCATTTAACTTGGGCAATGTCAATGTCAAGAAGGCACTCCTCAATCTCCGGGTAAGTGTAAATATACTTCCATGACAGCTGTTTGATAAACATTAGTTCGGTACGTTAGAACAGACCGGCTTGATATTACAGTTGGCTGACAAGTCTACAAAGATTCCACATGGGGTACTATCTGATGCCATAGTCAAGGTGGAAGATTTCTACTACCGAGTGGTTTTCTTAGTGCTAGACACGGAGCAAGCTTCAATGGAAGGTTAACCCACAATCATACTCATGCGTCCCTGTTTCGCCACATCGAATGCTCAAATTTGATTGTAGATAAGAGGCAATAGATATCTCCTTTGGAAATTGGAAGCTTAGGATTAACGTGTTTAACACCGACTGTAAATCATCCTCTAAACATGAGTGCCATCAAATCAATATGTTTGATGAATTGGTTTGACAATTCACTCGAGAATTATTATGTTCAGACTTAGTGGAACTCTTTCCTACGCAAGACAATGAGGAGGTATTGGGGAGATCAAGAAGAAAAAGGAGTTGTTCATAGAGACGGTGGATAAAGAACAAGTAACAGAATGTGACCGGTCTTGCTTCCATTCAACGTGTCGCGTAAGGCCAGAACTCTTTACAATAATTAACAATTTAAAATAATTAACAACTATATCTCACAACTTTAAACTCATAACTGGGAACAGATGTTATAATTATGAATGAGATAACATGGTAGATTCTGTGTTGGGGCCATGTATTGATTTAATCTTGCCAAAAACATCAACAACAACGGTATTTAATGTTTCCTCTTATTTTCAAATTGTTTGACTCACAGCTTAGGGGTTTTCCATTGTTTTGAGTTAATAGGTTTGTTTATCCTAATGAAGAAGTTGATGAGTATGTCATCAATGCTACTGATGACGTAAATGATGTAGAAGTCGTTTAAGTAAGTTTCGATGGCTGGTTGCTATTCATATAATGTGATTACAACTTTTTTTTGTAATTATCACACAATATCATTTGTTCATTGGTATTTACATGATTTTGTCAGGTTAGATTGCCTTTGGTGATTTCTATTTATTTTGGTGGGATGTTGATTTAGTTTTTTTTCTTGTTTTAGTTGATAATTGTATATAGTAACTGTTATTGTCGTTGTTATTAGTGTGCAATGTTGTATATTGTGATTTTTGTTATCTTTTATTTCGTAACTACCTCCCTCCTTTGAGTAATACAAATGAGCAGGTGAATAATACTTGAATTGTGGCATTTAATATAGTCATATATAAATAGTTTTAATTACTTAATCGATCATTGATTTTTAATCATTTTTTCAGTTTTGTGTCCGATGAAGATTTCATTTGCGATTTCAGTTTTTGTTTAACTATTCAATATACTCTTTTCGTCCGCCATGTTTATTACTTAGGTTAAATTAAGTATAAAATCTTTGTTAGTGTTAAATCTTCTAAGGGCCTAATTTTAGCTAATATCATTGTACTTTCAATCTATATGAAATAATACCACAATGATAAGCTAATACAAATGTTGTAAATTTGTTTTTTCAAGTGGTTTCATTTGCTGTTAACTAATCAATTATATGTACATTGGTTTTGGTTCGATTTAGGCTGTTATTGGATTAACCGGAGAAATTATCTAATGTATGGTTGTATTTTTTTGCTATTAGACCATGTTAATTAACATTATATTTTTATTGACAACCATGCAGTTTTGTGAATCGTTTGGCGGGTTCAACAACATATTTGAAGTTATACCACAATTGCATGTTGTGTGATTATGTGTGTATACTCACTATTTGAAGTTGCAATGAAATTTGGTGGGAAATGTCATTGTATATTGATAATTACTTCGGCGGTTATCGGATATCCCCTTAGTCAGGCGTTCAGTCGTTCTCAATTCGTACAGGTTCTTAGATCGTGAGTTCTGTTGAGTACCACCCTCACTCCCTTTAACTGGTGTATGTGAAGTAACTTTGGTTATGCTTTTTGTTTCTAGACAGGATGAACGACCTTTTAGAGAAGTCCAACAAGTCAAAAACTGAGGCACATATGGATGTGAGTATGAGTATGATGATGGAGATCATGTCCCAGTGTTCTTTAAAGACATTTGATGTGGTTCATTGTGCAAGTAAAGAGCTCGAACAATTATCATATGAGCAGTATGTTGCCGAACTGCAAAGAGAAAGGTACTAATATGATAGGTGGTTTGATTATTCAATGCAGAGAAGTGTTGTTCTTTATGCATCGGTTGTTTTTACTGTCTATGTACTCAAAGTTTTTTTTTACCTTGACTCTTTTTTACCATCAACGTCTAGAATTATAAGTTGCTTCCGAACAGGTATCAATGTCCCATAATGCCCTCATCCTCAATCTTATTATGTAAACTCTACTGATGACGTAGATGATGTAGAAGTCGTATAAGTAAGTTTCGATGGCTGGTTGCTATTCACATAATGTGATTACAACTTTTTTTTTTTGTAATTATCACACAATATCATTTGTTCATTGGTATATACATGATTTTGTCAGGTTAGATTGCCTTTGGTGATTTCTATTTATTTTGGTGGAATGTTGATTTAGTTTTTTTTCTTGTTTTAGTTGATAATTGTATATAGTAACTGTTATTGTTGTTGTTATTAGTGTGCAATGTTGTATATTGTGATTTTTGTTATCTTTTATTTCGTAACTACCTCCCTCCTTTGAGTAATACAAATGAGTAGGTGAATAATACTTGAATTGTGGCATTTAATATAGTCATATATAAATAGTTTTAATTACTTAATCGATCATTGACTTTTAATCATTTTTTCAGTTTTGTGTCCGATGAAGATTTCATTTGCGATTTCAGTTTTTGTTTAACTATTCAATACACTCTTTTCGTCCGCCATATTTATTACTTAGGTTAAATTAAGTATAAAATCTTTGTTAGTGTTAAATCTTCTAAGGGCCTAATTTTTAGCTAATATCATTGTACTTTCAATCTACATGAAATAATACCACAATGATAAGCTAATACAGATGTTGTAAATTTGTTTTTTCAAGTGGTTTCATTTGCTGTTAACTAATCAATTATATGTACATTGGTTTTGGTTCGATTTAGGCTGTTATTGGATTAACCGGAGAAATTGTCTAATGTATGGTTGTATTTTTTTGCTATTAGACCATGTTAATTAACATTATATTTTTATTGACAACATGTTGTTTTGTGAATCGTTTGGCGGGTTCAACAACATATTTGAAGTTATACCATAATTGCATGTTGTGTGATTATGTGTGTATACTCACTATTTGAAGTTGCAATGAAATTTGGTGGGAAATGTCATTGTATATTGATAATTACTTCGGCGGTTATCAGATATCCCCTTAGTCAGGCGTTTAGGCGTTCTCAATTCGTACAGGTTCTTAGACCGTGAGTTCTGTTCAGTACCGCCCTCACTCCCTTTAACTGGTATATGTGAAGTAACTTTGGTTATGCTTTTTGTTTCTAGACAGGATGAACGACCTTTTAGAGAAGTCCAACAAGTCAAAAACTGAGGCACATATGGATGTGAGTATGATGATGGAGATCATGTCCCGGTGTTCTTTAAAGATATTTGATGTGGTTCGTTGTGCAAGTAAAGAGCTCGAACAATTATCATATGAGCAGTATGTTGCCGAACTGCAAAGAGAAACGTACTAATATGATAGGTGGTTTGATTATTCAATGCAGAGAAGTGTTGTTCTTTATGCATCGGCTGTTTTCACTGTCTATGTACTCAAAGTTTTTTTTACCTTGACTCTTTTTTACCATCAACGTCTAGAATTATAAGTTGCTTCCAAACAGGTATCATTGTCCCATAATGCCCTCATCCTCAATCTTATTATGTAAATATTTACTACTATGTTTGTAAACCATCTAAGAGATAGTACAAAGCAATTTCCAATCCAAAAATCAATACTTTACTCTAATCTGCTATTGTCTTTATTAACGCAAATCCTTTGCGTTATAAGATAATCCGACTGTCATTCGCAAGGATATAGTAACCGACTATTTACACTACTTTCTTATATATATATATATATATATATATATATATATATATATATATATATATATATATATATATATATATATATAATTGATTTAAGTTAAACATTTTTATTACTTTATAGGCTGGTATGTAATGTATACTAACTGATTGTTTCTTTAGCGAAATCAAGAAGTGCTGTATTGAATACACCACATATAATTTTGAAATATTTGACCCACAATCATGGGTATGTCGTCAACTTGTTTGCATTAGGCTACCCTTATTTTGTTGTGTGACCAATGATGAAGCATTCGTTGTAAGAGGCTATGTTTACACACTCTTAGAAAGTGATGATATTCTAAAGATTGATGCATAAGCAGATGACTGGATAATGATTGATTCACCCCGGCCGATATCTGTTGATGTGTTTTATACTACAAGAAAACCGATGAAACAACAGCTGTCATTTGCTTGTCAATATTTTGATGGTCAATGGGATGCTTGGGTTTTGACGGGGGACAGTTTGTGGGTGCACTTTACTTTTCATAGTGATTTCGATGTGGAGACTTTGTCGTTTTATGCTTTTGTCTTGTGTATGCACTCAACGATCATATCACCTGTTTATGATTCAGTATGATTTTGAACGTACCAACTTGACTGGTAGATGAAGTTCTTTTTCTGTGTTTAAATTGTTTCACAAGCTTTTGAATCTCATTAGTTGTTTATATTATTTTCTTTATACATTATTTTCTTTGAAACACTTTTTTTTTACCTAATTTGTGTTTGTTTGTTGTGTTTTGGATATTAAATGCAAGTGTTTATATGTCCGAAATTGTAAACTTTAAGTGTATAATACATAATACTGTAAACCACATGCAAACCCATTCTATTACGAAGTTTGTCTGAACATACTCTCATTGCAGTAAACAAAATGGAATTATGATTTATCATTCGAAAAATATAAAATGTTCGTGTCGATAAGATATTTGAATGTGATCAATCTACTCATTGATAATGGGTAATATGTATTAGAAAATGACTATTAAGAAACATATTATGCATCCACTAACAGAAATATATATGAAGTAAGGGATTTTTACGTGGTGTGTGTTATTGTCACCGGACGGATAAAACGCTAATTGGTTTCTAATAATGGCGATAATGGATAAAGAAAGTTAAATATAAATTATATTTGTGTGTTTGTATTTGATGGATTATCGTGGATCTATTTCATTTTATTATAACTATCAAGTAGTATTTATAATAACTTCATTAAGAAATATAATAATTGTCATGGAACATAAAATGGGAAAATGCCATAGGTGATTGATGAAATGAGTAAAATATGAGTTTTTTTTCATGGTCCTGTTCATTTGATAAAATAAATAAAACTTCAACAAATAATTATTTGATGTCAAATGTATTATGTTGATTTAGATGTGTTAATTTATTTATATTAATTTTTACAAATGAAATATTATAAAAATATTTAAGTGTCTTTAAATTTATGATCAAATACTTTTGCATAGATGGGTATAGTTAAAAAAATAGATGACCAAATGTTATACATTTTTTTTTTTCTTAAAATGATTAGACTCATATATGGTTTCTAAATAAGTGTAATTTAACATGATATATTAACATTTATACAATGGTTTATTGGTTTTTGTGGGATAGTTTGTTTAGTTAGTCCCTAATTTTTTTTAACTCAAACCATTTCTACAGTTTGATTTTGTTGTATGCTTATCCCTGCCATATATAAATTAAGTAACATGATATTTCCACGGAGAGTTTTTATCTATCCACAGAAAAAGTATATGTAATGACAACTATTTCCTCATTTTAGTTCCCTTTTAGATATTGAAGACTTTTATCCGCTTCTGATTAAAACCTACACAGTACACATCGTTACCCAAGACCGAAACGGCGGTACTGCTTCCGCCTGCACTGCTTCTCCAGGTACCTGATCTTTGAAGACTCAATGAATTGTAGGATCCGGATTGTTCGGAGGTGGAGTTGAATCACCGTTTGCCGAGTCTAAACCCATGTCGGAACGAAAGCCGGCCGAGTCTGAACAAATTCAAAAACTTCAGAACCCTTAAACCCTCCATCGTCTCCGGGATCTCGCCGGAAAACGATTGGGACTCAAATCAAGCTTCAACAGTTTTGCCGAACCCAATAGGGATTTTGCAGGAAACACTTGTTCCGGTAATGATCAACCGGCGTAAGCTCGTTATGTGACCGATGTAATCACTCAATGTGTAGTTTGTTGAGCAAGTTAGATTCGAGTTGTAGTCAAAACCATGCCCGTACCTGAGCTTGACAATATTCAGGGTTTCGGTGACGGTGTTGTCGTCACAAATGACCCTGTGTGGAGTAGAGGAATAGAGGAACAGAGGTCGTCAAAGAAGAGAAACGTCAGAGTTGAGCGATTCAAGCACTCGGTGCAGTGATTCTTGCTCAACTGAGTTGAACATGGGTTGTGAGTTACTGATTGCAGGATATACGAGTATAAACATCAAGAAATTGAAAACAAATATTGAAAAAGAAAATGCCATTGAAAGCTGTATTAGAGTTACTTTATACCGGAAAGAGGAAGGAGCCTGAAAGAAGAAGGGTGAAGGAGGAGGAAGAAGGCTAAAAGGTATAATTGTCTATTTAATATAACTTTCTGTGGATGAATAACAAATAACAGTGGAAGAATCAGTTCCCTATAAATTGTTTGATTTCTTTTTTAATTAATTATGTATTATTAAAATTATTAAAATTATTAAAATTTTACATTCCCACGCCTGTCACCTCTCAAAATGAAACAGCGACCGATCACCTGGGTTCCTTCTAGCACGGCGAAGCACCGGTAGGCTGGACTTGGTGTTAAGCTATGTTGCTCGTTTTCGACCAGCCTCAGCCGGAAAACGTCTCCGGTGAGAGTCCGAAAGTGTTGACTTGGGTATCTGGTATGATTAATGAACCAATCTTGCATGTGATTAATGAACCTTAGGCAAAAAAATTATATAGAAATCCCTAAATGAGATGGGTTGAACCCACGATCCGAAGATTGAATTGGGTTTAGATGAAATTTGAGAATGGTCGGCGGTAGTTTACGTTTGGGTATCTACATTTGATCAGAAAAGGGCTGAACTAGATGCACTTTCTAGTTTCTCCAGCTTCACCTCCTTACCTCCTTGGGAGGGTTCTTGGTGGTTGATTTGAAAATCAATGTCAGCTAGGGTTTGAATTTTGCAGATGCTAGGCGGGAGAGGGTGTGGCGGACACATGTGGCGGCAGAGGGGAGTAATGGCTAGGGATGGCGGAATTAAGAGCATCCACAATATCAGTTTTTTATAAACTTTTTTAATTAAAAAAGCTTTCATTTTTTAACAAGCTATATTGGAGGCTTTTTCAAAAACAAGGTTTTTCAAAGAGCTTGCTAATTAGCAAGCTCTATGGTTAAAGTTTTTTCACAAATAATAATATTCTATTTACATATCTATTCTATTTATATATTTTTTTTCACATAATAAATAAAGTGGATGATTAATTGGGGGATAAAAAAAGCTTAAGTGAAAAGCTTTCTATAGTGGATGAAAAACTCTAGTGACTTGTAAATGATGTGACATCCAAAAACACAAAAAAACTTTATCAAAAAATTGCGGATGCTTTGAGAAGAAGCAAAATGGAGATAATATCTTACCTTCGAGTTATGGGGGTGGTCCTCTTAAATTAATATCATAAAAAACTTAAATGATAAAATAATCAAAAAAGATTAATTTGATGATAATAAATAAATAATAAAATAATGAAAAACACAAGAGTAAATTAGTCTTTTTTATATTTGATAGGAACGAAACATGCAATAAAAACAAATAATAAGGACGATTCTAGTTAAAAAAAAAGTTATAAGTTACGTATCCAAAAATTCCTTAAGTTTACACTTTATTTTATAAAGAGTAAATTACAGTTTTGGTCCCTATGATTTGCCATAATTTTCGTATTGGCCCAACCTTGGAAAATCCCACATATCGCCCTTGTGGTTTGCATTTGGTTACAAGTTTGTATTTGGTTACAGGTTTTGTTCCTCGAGGAGTTACCGTCAATATTATTATGTTAAATGTGTGTTAAATGACCGTTCCCTTCCAACATTATCGTCGGCATTACCTCCGGCTTCTTTATCGAATCATACTGATAATCAGTGGTGGTCCCTTGGCAGCGCATGGTGGTGGGATAGCAATCACGTCCGGTGAGCCTCCAGTGTACGATTAAACATCCTTTATGAAACCTTCTCGAAAGAAAAAACAAACCATAATCGATAATTGAAGCTTTGGGTATACCTGCATTTCAATAGCTTGCGGGGATGAAGTACCCGAACCGATTCAATACATAGCCCCCTTTGAAGCCCTACAACAATCTCTCATTTTTATCATCTCATCGATCTATAGCACCGATGCAGACCTGGGGAAGTTGATTTATGGAAAAAGAACTACCGATCGAGGACCGTGATTTACTCGAACGCAGTTGCAGAACTGGGGTGCTGTGATTGAATGAGGGGCGGTAAGGGAAGTAGCATACCGATTTGCTGCAGTGTTTCTTG
The DNA here is from genome assembly GCA_023525715.1 of Cichorium intybus. NCBI lineage: Eukaryota > Viridiplantae > Streptophyta > Magnoliopsida > Asterales > Asteraceae > Cichorium > Cichorium intybus. The sequence goes on along the minus strand of CM042016.1, from coordinate 101,075,377 downwards.
AAGCACCGCTAGAGGCCCCCATTGTCACCGGAGATTTTGACTAAGATTGATCAGAGGTCTGGTAAGGAGATTGAGAAAGAGTCGACGTTTTTGAAGAACGATAACGTCGAAATCTCGACTGATTCTTGTCTCAATTTCAGATTTATGATCGTGTTCTTGCGATTTTATGCATCTTTTCCTTGTGATATTGAGTAAATATTATTTTGAATCGCTTTTTCCCATTTGGGTTTGAACCACAGGCGACGGTCGAGTTAGGCGTGGTGGGGATCGACAGATTGTTGTTATTGTGGTTGTTTTCCGGCCGATGAAACTTATTGATTTTTCAGATTAAAGATCCATCACGATGCCGTCGACTACACAATCAGTTACAATATTTGACCATGGGCAACTCTGATGATAGTGGTGATGCTAGCAGTCGTGTTTCCAAAATTCCATGATGTAACCAACTCAAAATTTGTGGGCGGAGGATGAGCCACATGATGAAGACGATGATACCAGTGATGCGCCCAATAGTCGGAAACTACGTGTTCTTGGTTTTTTTTACTAATAAATAAATTAAATAATAAATAAATGGCAAAATAGTCATTTGACCTTCTCTTAACAGAAAATGTTAAACTTTAACGGACGGAGGGACCAAAGGCGTTAGTAAATACAAACTACAGGAGCCAAAATGTGGGATTTCTCAGGTTGGACTATTATGAAAACCGTGGCAAACCAGAGGGACCACAACTGTAATTTTCTCATTTAGAAACGTGTATATTGAATTTTTGATCTCATAAATACGTATCGGCCAATTTGCCGTGGTTCCCGGGATGCAACGGCAAATACGTGGGAAAGATATATTAATTTCATGAGAAATTTCATAAGAAGACCACTTTAACTTTTGCCAACATCAACGACTATGAGAATTCCAACCACACCTATTGACTTGGAAGTAAACTCGGTGGACTTTCTTCCGTCTTCATCCTCATATTTAATGTGGATGTCCCTTATGGATTTCACGATCCACATATTTTCAGAAAACTTTTTCAGGTAATTCTCTAAAACTCATGTGTATGATTTGCTTTTATAGATTTCTTGGTTGTAGTTTTGTAAGAAAGTGAAAATTTTGGAAGAATGTTGGAAATTTCTTGATGTTAGTACCAGCCACAGTTTCATGCCCACCAAGTGTTTGATGATTTGCTTAATCGGTTGAAACTATTGGTCTAACATGCTTTGTCTCGTCATTTTGATCTGATCGTATTCTAGCTCTCTTTGCTAGTTAATTAGATGTGTCTGCAGATAGAATATGATAAGAAAACTATCTGGGTTTCCAATATTTCACTAAATCTTTACTCACTGCATTTCCTTCTGAAGTTTTCTCACAAAATTGAACAAGAAATCCCGGGTTGTTATATTCACAGTTGTTCATTCTTTTAACTCCATCCTCACAATATTCAACAGGGATGACAGAAATTCTACCAATCGGTACAATCTTGGCTGTAGCCATGAACCAGGTCATCAAAACAGCCCATGCTGCCAACGATATAGTCATTGAAAAAGAAAGTTTCAAAATCCTCTCATCTCACCTCTTTGATATACTCCGTGTCCTAAAGGAACTTGAGCTACAAAAACTAAACGAGTCACCAATCGCAAGAAAAGCTCTAGAAAACCTTGAAATAGATGTGAAAAAAGCTAATAACCTTGTGGAAAAATACAAGAACCGAGGCCGCTTTTACTTGTTGATAAAATGCAGACACATTGTGAAGGAAGTACAAGATGTCACAAGAGAAATCGGTAAGTCTTTAAACACTTTATGCCTTGCGAACACGGAAGTCCTATCTGGAATATCGGATCAAGTAATTAGGTTACAAAACGATATGCAAAGAGCCGAATTTGTCACGTGTCAATCGCATCTCCAAATTCTTGATAAGTTAAACGAAGGGCTTATGAATCAAAAACATGATCAGGCTTTTGCTAATGGCATAATCGAAGATATAGCAATGGCAGTAGGTGTAAATATCGAGCCGTCTGAGATACGAAAAGAGCTTGATAGCTTTAAAAGAGAGAAAGAAGAAGCAGAAAACCGAAAAGAAAGAGCAGAAGTTTATTTCTTGGAACAAATTATAGAATTGTTGTCGCGTGCAGATGCTGCAAGAAATTATGAACATGTGAAAGATCAGTATATGCAAAGGTTAAGAGTAATTGAATGCCATGATTCAAAATCAGAATCCATTCCACCTTTTAAGGCTTTCATTTGTGGGATTACTAAAAAGGTAATGGCGGATCCTGTTAGTCTTTCGAATGGAACTGCGTATTCCAGAGTGGCGATTGAAGAATGGTTTGGGTCGGGTGAAAAAACGGATCCTGTTACGGGTGAAGATCTTGAAGACTTGTGTTTTAGATCGAATATTCAGTTGAGACAGTCGATTGAAGAGTGGAAAGAGCTTAATTATTGTATGAAAATTAGGTCTTGTAAGCTTAAATTGGTGTCAGGAAACGATGAATCTGTGAAAGATGCACTTTTTCAGATTCGGGACCTTATGACGGAGAATGTAATCAATAAAGATTGGATTTCGATTGGTGGTGTTACTGAATTGCTTATTAGCATCGTCTCAAAATTGCATAATTCGCAAGTGAAAACGGATGTGTTGGTTACGTTAAAGGATGCTGTTGAAGGACATACAAGAAACAAGGTCATTCTTATCCTTTTTTAATCTATTAAGTCATTCTGTCCATATTAAGTAAAAAAAAAAATAACAGCCATATATAGTTTCCCATATTACTTGTTTAACTCATTAAAGAAACAACCCCTTGATGAGAAAAAAGCCTTGAGTTATGTCCTATCGAGTAAAAAACTCATCAAGTAAAAAAGAAACAACACCTAAGGTGAATATTTTCAAATGTGTTTAGCCTGACATCTGATTTGTTAAAATGTTTTCATTTTATAGGATCTATTGGTTACAAATAAGGGATTTTGTCAGATTGTTGCATGCTTAGGATGTGAATCAAGTCTATCAAAAGCTGCATTAGAGTTGATACATGAGTTACTTGTTGAGGAGTCTAGCCAAAATATGGATTATGCGAGGGAACTCTCTCAACAATGTAATCCGGTTTCCATTCTTGTTACTGTCTTAAAGGGTTCAGAGGTGACATTAGTGGAAAAAGCACAGGAAGTCTTGCAGAAACTTGTGGATGTTGATGACAAAAATCTTATTTTGGCTGCCAAAGAAGAATGGTATGGACCTCTTGTTGGTCAAATCGTTCAAGGTTAGAAAACTTTTTTCTCATTTTATTATATACATAGATGTTCTTGTAGGTTGCGTTTGTTACTCTGGACAAACTTTTTAGGACTATTTTCGATGATGGGATGAGGAGGGCATTTATGTCTTTTGCACATACGAAAGATCGAGAGTGAATCTCTATGACTGGCCCACCTTTTTATGAGTAAAATATAGGGTAAATTGCATAAAAGTCACTAACTTTTCCAATTTTCTCGATTTTGACACTGTATTTTTAGTTTTTGCAATTAAGTCATTATGTTTTCAGAAAATTGCAATTAAGTCATTATGTTTTCCAAAAAGTTGCGAAAATAACCATATGACAGGATGGCAACAGGTTACCAGGTCATATGGTCAAATTTGCAATTTTTCAGAAAACATAATGACTTAATAGCAAAAATAAAACATAGTGTCAAAATCGAAAAATCTGGAAAAGTTAGCGAATTTTATGCAATTTACCATATGCAATTTATATAACTTAATCACTTTACATGCCCTATACGTGTCCAAAAAATAAATTTGTTGTTACCTTGTTTTTCCATTTAAAGTAATCAAATTTATTGTCCTAAAATGGAATTTCAAAAAGATTTAGGATAAATGCATACGAATAACAACTAACTTACATGCCCTCAGTGTGAATATCCTATTGGGTAATTGGTTATGTAAACAATGTCTTTATATGATGGGTTATAAAAATCTATATTGATGTTCGTTCATTGATTTATATAAATGTACAAAAATAAAATAGAATTTTACAATGATACAAAAGCAAAACTTGGTTATTATTTAATAAAATTATTTTAATGTTTATATGTGAATCTTCAGCACCAATATTGGCCGTGGAATTGTCATGTTATCGTTCCAAAACAGAATACAATTATAAATTACCTAATACAACAAAATTAGGTAAAAATAAAACTTAAATGGTTAAACATTTACAAAGATAGTTTAAGCTAAGTAGATAAAAAGTTCAATATACTTTTACAATTTTTTCAATCGAGTCCATCAACTTTCTTATTGAAAAAAAAAATATTTGGCAGTACCACCTTTCAAGCTAGTAGCATTTGCATACTCGAAGACATAAAATGCATAATTTTAATCACTAGATTTTTTGAAAGACTTAATCGCTAAAAATTGTGAAAATAGACAAAATAAAGAAAGGCGCCGTCTTATTCGAAATTAAAGTACTTGTTTTCAATAAAACAAAAAATGTATACTCATTTTCAAAAAAAAAAAACTTAATTTCAATGAAACAAAAAGTATTAAGAGTTTAAACTAGAATTGTTTTTAAGTAAAAGAAGGTTTCGTATGCATTTATCCTAAATCTTTTTGAAATTCCACTTTTAGGACAATAAATTTGAGTATTTTAAATGGAAAAACAAGGTAACAACAAATTTAATTTTTTGGACACGTATGAGGCATGTAAAGTGATTAAGTTATATAAATTGCATAGGGTAAATTGCATAAAATTCGCTAACTTTTCCAGATTTTTCGATTTTGACACTATGTTTTATTTTTGCTATTAAGTCATTATGTTTTCTGAAAAATTGTAAATTTGACCATATGACCTGGTAACCTGTTGCCATCCTGTCATATGGTCATTTTCGCAACTTTTTGGAAAACATAATGACTTAATTGCAATTTTCTGAAAACATAATGACTTAATTGCAAAAACTAAAAATACAGTGTCAAAATCGAGAAAATTTGAAAAGTTAGTGACTTTTATGCAATTTACCCTAAAATATATTGTAATAAAAACTGTATTGCACATGCATTCGACTCGACCAATGTCAATGGGACAAAAATTGCAATTTTGTACCCATAATAGCAACATACTTGTATTTCTTTACCTACAATAGCAACCTACTTACACTTCATCAATATACTTGCATTTTTTCACTAATAATAGAAATCTGTAACAAATAATATGCAAATGGGCCATATTAGTAGTGAAATGTAAGGACATTGCCATTATGGTAAATAAATATAATAAGAAAGGCATTATTTTGTGTTCCCTTTTTTCCATTTTCGCACTAATTCTGATTTCATTTGATTATCCTCAAAGGTCCAAAACCAACAAAAATTGCATTGCTGAGAGGAATTGTTGATTTGGAGCTTCAAGAACATAACACAAAGCTCCTATGTTCACTAGGGTTAATTCCACCCTTGCTAGAAATGGCATCTGCTGACCTGGAATCTAAGGAATTATCATTATCGATGCTTCTAAAGCTTTTAACGAATTCACAAAACAAAACACTTTTCGCAGCTTCCGGTGCAGTTCCTCTATTTGTAAACCTAATGCGCTCTTCACCTTTACCGGTTCTCATCCTCGCAAAATGCACTCAAATCCTTGAAAAACTTACCTCTAATGGCGACGGCATCAAGTTTCTTGTGGATAACAATGGCGTCCAGCTCAACTTGGAATCATTAGTCGAGAACTTATTAGCTTTTCTACAAAATTCCGGATTACCATACTCTGTTTTGAGACCGGTGTTACGCGTTCTTTTCAAAATATGCGAGTCTGACGCTGGACTGGTGAAGACCGCCGTGGTCACCGCCAGCGGTGTGTCTCTTGTTCTGACTCTTCTTGATCACTCCGATAGTGAAACGCGGGAAGCCGCCATCAACCTCCTGTTTTTATTCTCTAACCATGAACCGCAGGGAGTGGCGGAGTTCCTTCTGAAGCCGCGAAGACTCGAGGCTTTTATCGGTCTTCTTGAAAACTCCGGGAAGAGCGACGTACAGAAGGCGGCGGTTGGTTTGTTAGCAAACGTTCCGAAATCGGAAGTCGTACTGACAAAAAAACTAATCGAGTTGGAGGGATTAAAAGCAATTATAGACATACTGGAATCCGGAAACACAGAGGCGAAAGAAAACGCTTTGAGCGCGCTTTTCCGGTTCACAGATCCGACAAACATCGAGGCTCAGAAGATCGTCGTCCAGCTCGGGACATACGCGTTCCTCGTGGAGTTTCTCAAAAACGGTTCGGTGACAGCGAAGGCACGCGCCGCCGCGCTAATCGGCGATCTCTCGATGCAAACCTCCGAACTCACCGTGGCTTCGAAATCAAACTGGTGGTGCTCGTGTTTTGGCCGCCCCGGTGCCGCCATGTGCGCCGCCCACGGCGGGATTTGTAGCGTGAAGGGTACTTTTTGTCTTTTGGAAGCGAAAGCGTTACCGGAGCTCGTGAAATTGTTGCAGAGCGAGGTCCATGCGACAACATATGAAGCGATTCAGACGCTTTCGACTTTGGTACAGAAGGAGTCGCCTCGGAGGGGGGCTCATGTTTTGCATGATTGTGGGGCGGTGGTTCCGATTTTGGAGGTTTTGAATTGGGGGTCGGAGTCGTTGAAGGTGGAGGCTTTGGAGGTGTTGGAGAAAGTGTTTATGGTGACGGAGATGGTGGATTGGTATGGTTCGGCGGCGAGAATCCCGCTTGTCCGGTTAACCGGAGGTAGCATTCATGAAGACGGTCATCTTCATCGCAAAGCTGCTAAAGTTTTGTTGCTCATCGAGCGACATTCGCGTCGCTCCAATCCTTCACTTGTTTCTGGATTTAACGGGTGAGAATAATTCAATTTTGTAAGGTTGTTTTGGTAAATTGTACAAGCTTGTTTTGAATATGTGAAGTATGAGTGCAAAGTCTTATGCTATTGCTTGATGCTAATGTATATGTTACAATAGAGATACATGTAGTATGTGTATGTCATATCACGAGGGTTTTTTTTAGCAGATAATCTTAAATAAACCCTTCCTTTGTATGTGGGTGTGTATGTTTATGTGGGTTGAGTGTTGACCTCCTCTCCTATATGTCATATCATGGAGTTTGTTTTTAATTTAGCACAACCCTTTTTTAGTACACCCCATGAAACAAATATGGTATGTGTTGTTAATCAATTTATTCATATAGGCTAATCTTGTCAATATCACTATTTTTATGGTTTATCCAACTTGTTAGTTATATGTCCTTTTAACAATTGTCATACTTAGGAGACAACATGCGAAAAATCATTTCATCTTTACGGGTTAATGATCCACAATGACAATCAATAAAATAAAATTTATCTATTAGGTCAGTGAAGTTTTAATTGCATCTAATAGGTCACTGAACTTTCAAATTTGCACCCAATAAGCCATTAAACTTTCAATTTTGCACCCAATAGCTCAATGAACTTTCAGTTTTGGTTTTAAAATATCATTGTTTTCAATTTTAATCGGTTAAAACTGTTGTGATGAGACCTCATGACCGGTTGTTGCCATTTGTCGAAGAGAGTTGTAGCGACATCAGATTGGGTATCAGAGGAGGATAGTCGTGGGAGTGTGGTCGAGGTGGTACGACTGTGGTGAGATGGTGGATAAGCTTTGAACGTGCTCGAGTTGGTGGAACTATGGGTGAGTTGAGGAAAATAGTTTACGTCCGGTTGGCAGAGATGGAGGTATCGCTGGAACTGAAAAACGATGGTTAAATTTGGAGACAATAGTATTTTAAAACCAAAATTGAAATTTCGGTGATCTATTGAGTGCAATTAAAACTTCAATGACCTAATTAGTAAATTTTGTATTATTGATTGTCATTTTGGATCATTAACCCTATCTTTACATATATAACTTTGCTCATGCTTCTTATATTGTTTTTATTAAATTTTACTGAAATTGTTTATCGAAAAACAAAGTGATAACTATTTTAAACATTATAAATATACTTATTTTTATGCTATACAATCAAATTTAATTTTTATTAAAAATAAGGTTCCGATTAACTTTTTTTCTCAACAATATTTTTGGATTATCATTTATCACCACAAGTTATTTGCCAGCCTACTTACAACCACATTATTAATAACAATGCATTTAATATAACACGTATTAAATTGATTTCTGGAAAATCAAAGCATTCAACATCAATTCTTTTCCGATCTCATGGGTTTACTGCCTAAATTATTTTATAAAAAAAAATACATTTTCATTTAACTAATAAAATGTAACAATTTAAATGTGTGATTCCTAATATAATGAAATATTGGTTATATGTTAAGTGTGCTTAATGAACTTGTAGTATATGCTTAAAAGGTTAAAAAGATTTGAAGTATATGCTATTATCGAACAAATGTGAAGTTTGCAACTACTGTACGAACCACAAAGCAACGAATACAAGTAAAGTACATAACCATGTACCTTCGGGTTAGTTTCCATAGCTATGACTCAATGATGATGTAAGAGAAGTGAGATACTTGTGCGTCTAGCATGCATAATGAGAGCTTTTTGAGAGGTTTTTTAAAAGTTTTTTCAAGAAAAAAGCTCTTGCATTGGAGGAGCTTTTTCAAACACAAAGCTTTTTGATAAAATTTATTAATTAACAAGCTCCATGACTAAAGTTTTTTCATAATGTAATCTTATTTTATTATATATATATATATATATATATATATATATATATATATATATATATATATATATATATATATATATATGGAGAGGATCAAACGATGACAATTAAAATGTTGAGAATGCGATGACAATTCTGGATCAATCATTTCACAAGGGTATGATAGTAATCTTAATATATTTATAATAATTAAAAAAATCAATTGCCTAAAATATAGGGATTACATATATTCTTTCCTTGAATATAGCATTTCCGTTTTGAATGTTGTTTAGCGATTACGTATTTACATCTTCGAAAATATTATTTCTGAGTACGTATTCACAGCTACGAGATACAAAATTTCAATATATTATTCGTCGATAAATGTTAACCGAATGAATGATTTTTTTTACAAAATTCGTCAATGAATTTCAGTCTTCGATAAATGTTAATTGAATGAATGATTTTTAGTATTAACTGAAACTGTTCCATCAAGAATTATAATCTGAATTTAATGAATGTTTTTAAGGCAATTCGTCATGAATTTTTGTGCATTAGATTCAGATTCGGAGTAATACAGTAAATGAATTTAATGAATGGTGTTTTTAAGGCAATTCGTCAATGAATTTCGTACATTACATTCAGATTCTGGGTAAAACGTTAGCTAAATTCAATATGTCATTCATTGATAAGAACGATCATCTTTACATGTGTATTCTCTGATGAATATATAGAAATATGCACATTAGATGTGATAACAGTAAGAAATAACAACTGCCTTTTAATGTAACAGTGAATACAGTGAGCATTTTTCTGTAATCATCAACGAATACGGTGTGTTTTTTTTTTAAATGTTAAGCTTTATATGTATTCGTTGATGCATTGTTGTCTCCTTTCCTTGATTTGATCTACTTTAGTTGACTGGGGTCTACTTGTTTCCTTTTTTAAGCTTTATCAGTGTTTCTGCCTTTTGGAATTCATTATCTGTATTTTTATAAAATATTAATTAACGAGTTTAAAAAGAAAAGTAAATAGTATGAATATACATAATTCATTGTATTCATCGATGAATACAATAATCATAAATACAATTCCATCGTGGAAACAAAATGGCAATGCAATTTCATTGTATTCATCAGAATACAGTTTCATTGTGGAAACAAAATGGCAATGCATTCGTCATAAATAGAGGATATATTGTATTCATCAATGAATTTAACAGAAAACATATTATATGCAAATATATTTCTATATTCATCAGTTTTTTCTTGAGCATTTCATCAACGAATAACACGTATAATCAAAACATATTTCTATATTTATCAGTGTTTCTCTTGAGCATTTCATCAACGAATAACACGTATCATCAACGAATTTAACAGAAAACGTATTATATATACAAACATATTTATATATTCATAAGTGAGTATTCATCAATGAATTTAACATAATACATATTATTTACAAACATATTTCTGTATTCATCAATGAATTTAACACAAAAACATATTATAGACAAACATAGGGTAAATTTCATAAAAGACACTAACGTTTCAAAAAATTTCGATTTTGACACTGTGTTATTTTTTATTCAATTAAGTCACTAAGTTTTCAATTTTTTTCAATTAAGTCACTATGTTTTCAATTTTGTTTCAATTTTGACCATTTGACCGGTCAACCCGGTAGTCAGCTGACGTGGCATGATGACGTGTCAGTTTTTGATGATGCGACGCTGACGTGGCATGCTGACGTGGCACCCGAGTGTCAAAATTGAAACAAAATTGAAAACATAGTGACTTAATTGGAAAAAATTGAAAACTTAGTGTTTTAATTGAAAAAAAATAACACAGTGTCAAAATCAATTTTTTTTTTGAAAAGTTAGTGTCTTTTTTGGAATTTTTCCTACATTTTAGAACGTATAAATATATTTTTTTTTCAAGTATAAAGACGTATTTTTATACTTTTAGAAGCATACATACATTTTCATAAGTATATATATGTATTTATACTTCTAAAGACGTAAAAAACGTATTTATACTTCTACAAATGTATTATACTTCTAAAAATATAATAATAAGTATTTATACTTTTAAAGACGTAAAAAACGTATTTATACTTCTTAAAATGTATTATACTTGTAACCGAACGAACGTAAACCAACATAAAAATATGTATTTATAATTCTAAATGAAAAAACATACATAGACGAACTTAAACCAACATAACGGAACAAATATAAACAAACAAACATAAATTAACGAACAAATACTTATTTTAATGTTTTTAGAAATATAAAATACGTTTTTTTACATATAATCACGTATCGTATCAATTAAAAGCATGTTTATAGTGGAAAAATATTGAAAACGAACTTAAACCAACATAAACGAACAAACATAAACAAACAAATATAAATTAACGAACAATTACTTATTTTTATGTTTTTATAAATATAAAACACGTTTTGTTTTGCATATAATCACGTATCGTATCAATCAAAAGTATGTTTATGTTAGAAAAATAGTGAAAACAAACTTAAACCAACATAAAAGAACAAACATAAATTAACGAATAAATACTTATTTTTACGTTTTTAAAAATATAAAATACGTTTGTTTTGCATATAATCACATATCGTATCAATCAAAATCATGTTTATAATGGAAAAATATCAATAAAGACTTTTAAACTCCGTTTATAATACGTATTTTATTGATATATATATATATATATATATATATATATATATATATATATATATATATATATATATATATATATATATGTTTATATGCAGAAAAACGTATTTATATTTTTAAAAGCATAAAAATACGTTTATATATACTTATGACAATGTATCTATGTTTCTAAAAATATAAAAATACGTATTTATACTTGTAAAAGAATATATTTATACGTTCTAAAAACGTAAAAAGACGAATTTATCATTTTAAAAAATGTAGGAAAATTTCTAAAAAAGACACTAACTTTTCAAAAGAAAATTGATTTTGACACTGTGGTATTTTTTTCAATTAAAACACTAAGTTTTCAATTTTTTTTCTAATTAAGACACTATTTTTTCAATTTTGTTTCAATTTTGACACTCGGGTGCCACGTCAGCATGCCACGTCAGCGTCGCATCATCAAAGACTGACACGTCATCATGCCACGTCAGCTGACTACCAGATTGACCGGTCAAATGGTCAAAATTGAAAACATTGTGACTTAATTGAAAAAAATTGAAAACCTAGTTACTTAATTGATTAAAAAAAATAACACAGTGTCAAAATCGAAATTTTTTGAAAAGTTAGTGTCTTTTATGAAATTTGCCCACAAACATATTTCTGTATTCATAAATGAATTTAACTAAAAACATATGATAAACAAACATATTTCTGTATTCATCAATGAATTTAACTAAAAACATATGATATATCAATGAATTTAACGGAAAATCGACATCAACCGAAACTGATACGTGCAAAATATCCGTTACACCACAAATAACTCCGAATTTATTTTTGTATAATTATATATGTACATAACATATAGTTTGACATATAAGTTAATGTCAATAAGTTTTACTACAAACTGGTTTCTTCATTTTCTTCGTATTACCTATTAATTGAGGTTTTTTATGTCGATGCCTTTTGGCTCAATCATTTGCAAAAGTCCTTACATAACTCACGATATCATAATACCTTTACAAATATGATTTTGGAATCGTTGGTTGAACAACAACACTCCCCCACTTGATACACAAATTTAATGGTTTTGATTTTGAGTGGGCCCCTGAATTCTTGCTAAACAATCCTAGGATTACAATTAACTTTCAAAATTCAATAAGTAATTGGTGAAATCGGCATATGACGAAAATAAATAAAGTGGAATTCACCCAAAAAAATTATATTCCTATCAGACTACAATATCCAAGACAACAATACACAATCGTCACCTATCTTAAATCACAGGAAAGTGGAAGAAAACACACAACAAAAAAATACGACAAGAACACGTGCAGTGGCAGACGTAGAACAAAATCTCAGGGGTAGCACACAATAGTTTAGGAGTAGTACACCGAAAAATTTACACTACGATAAAAAATTTTCCAAAAATTTTACACTACACCAAAAAATTTGAGGGGTGTCACTTGCTACCCCAACCACCCTCTATGTCCGCCCCTGAACACGTGATTCATAAAAAACGAGAATGGCTACTAACCTTCAAAATTTGATGGACCCCGTTTGAAAAACACTTGTAAAATAAAACCTTACATACAGATTATTCAATTCAAGCCTCGATTTAATCTATTGAAAGTAAATAAAAAAGAACAATGTGTTTTGTGAGAAGAACAATAAGGGACACGAGAGAGGGAAAGAGGCATGAGAGGGGTACGAATCTCACCATCACAAAGCTTGAAAGCAGCAAAATTCCCGTACGTGGACTCCTCAGCAGCACCATCTCGTTATTAGGGTTTAGAAATCGTGATCGGGAAAGACGAGAATGGAGGGGGGAGGGATGTTCGATGAAGAGATAGAGAAAGAGAGATACACGGCTAATTTTATGGACCTTAAAAATTTTGATTCCCATTATACCCTTCCGTCAACATAAAAGTTATATTTTCATCTCATAAATTTTTTAATTTACATAAATGACCCACTTGATAATAGCCTTAGATCTAAAATTTTGGATGGTCCAGATTTGTCCTCGCGTTCTCAATATTTTAAGTGTCCTCAATTGAACCTATATATATATATATATATATATATATATATATATATATATATATATATATATATATATATATATATATATATATATATATATATATATATATATATATATATATATATATATATATATATATATATATATATATATATATATATAATATTACATTATGTAGTTTAATGTTTTCATATTAATGTTGTGTGATCATATAAAGTTATGTGAAAAAAGTGTTCATACAGTGAGTGTTTGTAAAGCTTTTTTGGGTTGTGATATGACAATAGTGTAGCAACAAAAAGAAGCAAAAAGTTTTGTGAAAAAAGTCTCCTATTGGAGATGCTCTAATAGATAAGGTTTTTCAAAGAGTTTTTTTATAAAAAAGTTGAACTGAAAAAGCTTATTGTATCTCTCACAATATGAGAGTTTTTTCACATTGTTTTTTATGATATATTTATATGTGTTGTTTAGTTTCTATTAGTTAAAAAAACATTGGTCCACACTATAATTAAAAAAGCTCGTATGAAAGGCTTGTAATTAGCAAACAAAGTAAAAAAACTTTGATTTGAAAAAGCTTCCACCATACCCTTGGGAAAAGGAAGTCTATAATTAAAAAAGCTCGTATGAAAGGCCTGTACCCCCAATGGCCAGGAAAGGCATTCTACATAACCGCAAGCGTGGTCTAACCTAAGCAGTCAATAGCGCGGTATAGCGTCGCTATAGCAACGCTATAGCGTATAACGCCATTTACAGCGATAATATTTCATTTAGCGATAGAAAATAGCGGTGCCGCTAATAGCGGCGCTATTTACTGCAATTTTGCGTGATTTTGTTGGTCGCTATTGCAATTTTAACCCGCTATTTCGTTTTAGCAAGTAAAAAATTTTAAATTTTGATTTAACAAAGTAAATCTAGGAGTGAACCAAGTCTTAAAGGTTAAAGGGGTGATTTGTTGCAACACCAATAAGAGCTATTTATAACTAGTGTACTCCCCTTATGTCTTTATGTGAAGCCGATATGGGATAAGCAGGTGTAAGGCTATCGAGGAACAATGAAACAATCAGGAAACAATGAAGCTATCAATTGCAGGTATCAAGTCTCGCTTCTTCACCAGGTCTATCTAATTGACTTGTTTTTTCACCAGGGGTATCCGATTAAGGGTTTGTTTCTCGAACAATGAAAACTCGATTGCAAGTTTATCCAGTTGACGATTTCAGGTCTCCATTGTATCCGATTGACGATTTCTTGTAATCTGTGTTTGTAATTTGAGCAGGGATTACATTCCTTGGTTGTGAATTGGTTCAATGTTTGAATTGGAACTTGGTTTGTAAGTTCCTAACAAGTTTATGTATATAAAGTGTTTGATGATATGCTTGAAAGAAAGTTATTTCATATTGTGAATTGTATCAGATTACATTTCAGTTTTTGATTTATTGGAGAAGATCTACTGTCATGAGTGTTGAATGTTGTTGAAACTTGAATGAATTATTGTTTTTCTTAAACTACAATGTTGTTTTCATATTTTTTGTATTAGAAACACTAATATTATATTATAAAAATTCTACGTAATAAAAATTCTACATAATATAAAAAACCGTTATATCAACTCTATACCACCACGAAAATCACGATTTCAAATATTGATAGTGATCGCTATTTGAATTTTTACCGCGATAACTGCATAGGGTCTAACTATGTTGACTTGACTAAGTGTTTTATTGACTTAAATAACGCTGAAATCTATTATTTTGACGTTTTCACTTCCAGGCATCTTATATCAAGCTCATAGGAGATTTTATGTTATTTAGGTTTCAAGAATCTTCAAATAATTACAACATTTTGGTACATTGAACCCAAAATCATGTGTAGAAACTTCTATACTTCATCATAAGAGATGATCTATGGGATTAGGGATTGTTATATATGTTCGGGATTTGATGAGAAATTAGGATGAATATCTAAGGTTGAAATAAATATGCTATTTATTAGTATAAAACAATTGTATCCTAAGTTAATTTATGAAGTTAGACAAAATGAGAGGTTTGGGTTTATGTTTATTTAAGAGTAACTTGTAAACTTGATGCATGCGTAAATGTTGGTTGGAATCTTGACAATATGTATGATTAAATATGAATATGCGACCAATTTCCCCAATTGATAACCCAAATAAAGTCATGAATTGAATATGATGTTCTTTTAAGTAAGAGAACACGTTAGCAAAGAATTTGGTTAAGTGCATGTTATAAATTATTGGATAATGTACATCTAACATTAGAAAGTAGGATTCCTCAAGTGCCAAGACATGAGTTATATGTCAACATAAGCACACAAAGATAACTAATAAAAGCTAACATTATGTGTGTGTACGATATAATAATAAAAGCTAACATTGTGTGTGTTCGATATAATAATAAAAGCTAACATTATGTGTGTGTACGATATAATGATAACTTTTGAAAGTGATATTGCCAATATTTGCATGTTTATATGAAAATTTTAATGAAATATATGTTGTTAATACTGAAAGTAGGATGACTTAAATGAAAGTAAAATATTTGAACTATGCATAGTAATTTGCAACAAATATGATATTGAGACTTTAGAAAGTCTAAACTACAAGAATGGAAACTAAATGAAAGTATTCGCATAATTGAAAATATGGAGGTCTAACTGTGAGGACGTTGACAAATAAAGTACGTTGACAAATATGGAGGTCTAACCGGAGGTCTAACTAAAGGATCATGAAAGTACGATGGTTGGTGTCGACGTCATCATTGGTGTTCCTGTCAAGGTCTTTCGATCAATTCTACTTCTCATGCATGAGAAATGCGACAGACAACTTACAAGGACGGTTAGACATGGAGACCGGAGAAGAGGCATAATACGTACCAAGGAGATGAAAATCAAAAGGATAACGTGAGGCGGATAAACCCTATTTCCGAAAACTATAAGATGTGTCGACTACTGTCTTTGTTTCTAATTTCCCAGCGTCGATGAGATCCAACGATCTATGGATGTTATGCGAGAAATATGGTTTCGTTTCTGATGTTTTATGTGGCACGGCGTCTATCCAAACAAGGTCATCGTTTTGGATTTGTACATTTCTTATGAGTTAAATACTTCAGTCGGTTGGTTCAAAGATCAAGTACATAGTTGATTTTGAATAATAAACTTTTTTGCTGCCTCTACAAGATTTGTAAGAAAGACCAATGAAAACATTATGAATGATACATTTTTAAAGAAAAATAACGTATCTTAAGATAAAGTCAGGAATGAAGAAGCTACCGGAGGTCTGACCAAAGATAATGTGACTATGTGAGGGTTGGAGGGGTCAATAATCAAACCTCTTTTGCGGAGGTTGTTGTTGGTGGTGAAAAGATCAACTCCAACGTACTCTTCATTTGCTTATGAAGAAGATATGGATTGAAGATAGAGAGTTAGTTAGGTTCCTGGAATCAACTGCTTTGGTGTTTGCATGTATACGAGATGTTAACTTGATGTCAATTCGTATATGATACTTAACACTAGTACAATAAAATTTTTTGGTGATTCGAAAAAACAGTGCCATAGATATTTAGTGACGGTTTTTTGTTTTTATTTAAAACTAGTTGTGAAACCCGTGTATTACATAAGATGATACAAAAAAAATTATTAATTAAGAATATCTAAACATTAATAATTTTACATAAGAAATTTCTTTGTGTATCGTGACATCTTGCTTTTGATTTTTACTATTACGACTTTGTATTTTGATAAATATAATTGATTATGAGAATGTCACCGGTACTAAAATCAAATTCACTATTATGATTGGAATTGTTCTTCAAAATATTATGACGTCAATTCTCTCTATTGTCTCCCAAATCATTCTACACATTAAAAAATAATATGATATTAAAAAACAATTAATTTTGAAATTGAATGATAACAATTAAATTTGAAATTGAATGATAATTAAACCGATCATTAAGGAGTTAGAACGTTTCAAACCAATTAGTACTTTTAAGAAATTTAAATTTATGAGAAAATGACATGTGGCAAAATGAATGTAGTGATGACATGTGGCTTTGAGTTACTTATTTATTAGGATCGGATGTGACCATAGATCGCCTCACTTTGATAACTTCTGTCTACATTTAATTTTCGTGACTATATCCTATGAAAATTGTGGCTATAGGTAGAACCCTTGACTATATGGTAGCCATTTTGGTAGTTATATTGTGACCATAACCTACTTATAGTCGCACTTTATTTATTTTATTATAACTATTATGTACGATTAGTCACGAATTACACAGTAAATTATGTGACCAAAACATACTTGTCGTCATTTTTATCTTTTATCGCAACTATTGCCCCGTTTATAAACAAAACAAAAATTAAACCGTGACCATTAAGTAATTATAAATGTTAATGGTTGTGAATCGTTGCCTTTTTAAGCATACAAAGTATATATAATACAAGGTTTATCGGCTGGACCTTTACCATATCTGATATACACGAAATCAAGATAAATATCAGCCTTTTTAAGCATACAAAGTATATATAATACAAGGTATATATAATACACGGAGCTTTTCGGAAGTCAAGGAACAATGTGCAGGGGAGGCCTTTGGTGAAGATATCTGCATACTGTGACGACGAAGGAAAATGCAAGACCCGAGCCTGACTGAGTGCACCTGATCGCGAACAAAATGAATGTCAATCTCAATATGATTCGTCCGATGGTGCTGAACTGGATTATTAGAGAGATAAATTACACTGACATTATCATAGTAGACCAAAGTAGCAGAGTCCGGTGGTTGATGAAGTTCACATAGAAGATTTCGGATCCAACAGGTTTCTGCAACAACGCTAGCAATCCCCTGTATTCGGCCTCTGCACTAGACCTAGAAATCATGCTCTGTCGTTTGGACGACCAAGACAAGAGATTGTGTCCGAGAAAGACACAATAACCCGAGGTATATCAAGGCAGCCAACCCAATTAGCATCAGAATAGGCAGTGAGACCATGATAGATGATAACATAAAGCTGTAGCCCATGCAATATAGTACACCTAATATAAGGAAGAATCTGCTTTAGGGTAGTGAAATGAGGCTCGCGGGGATCATGCATATGAAGACAAATGTGTTGAATAACGTAAATAATCTCTAGCTAGTAAACATGAGATATTGTAGAGGTCTAGCTAGACTGCGTTATAAAGTAGGATTGGCAACTGGAGGACCTGGATCACCTAATTTGGTAGATGTGCCCGCCGGAGTGCGAGCAGGTTTGCATTGAAGTATGTTTGTGCAACGGTGAATGTGAAGGGCATACTTCTGCTGTGATAAAACATGTCGTGCAGATCACGAGTGACCGCAACCCTATGAAAATAGTTTAGGTCACTAGATCAGTCATAGAGAACTCACTAGCCAAATGAGTAGAAATCTGAGACAGTAGAGTTGAGGAAGAAGCTGTCAGGATGATGTCGTCGATATAGAGCAACATATAGGTTGTGTGTCCCCCCTTCATGGAGTATAAAAAGAGAAGAGTCGCATCGACAGTGAGTGAAAACCATGCAGAGGATATGTTGTGCAAAATGTTGGAACCATGCACAGGGTGCCTGCTTGAGACCATAAAGAGACCTCTGAAGTACATAAACATGATCTGGTCATGACAGGTCGCGAAAACCAAAGGGGTTGATACATGTATACATGACGTATAAATGGCATTCTTCACGTCAAGCTGTCTGACGGGCTAATGCTGAGAGGCAGTCAGGCAGCTAAAACTAAGTATGGTACGAACGGTGGTCGGTTTGACCACATGACTGGGTGTTTGATCAGAGTCAATGTCTAGACGCTGACTCCGTCCATTTGCCACTAGGCGAGCTTTGTAGCGAGCTAACGTCCTATCTACATTATGTTTCTTTTTGAAAACCAAATACAATTGACAATGTTAGCATTTTTGGGACACGGAACAAGTACCCACTCTAACACCACGTTATTTCTGGTAAGTAATTTTATTTTAATCGTAATGTGATTTCAATAAGAAATAATGTTATAGGTGTTTGGATGGTTATAATACCTTTAAGATAGAGTTTTCGTGCGAAAAACGCTAAAAACAGGTAACCCGGGTCGTGTTGGCCAACCCGGATCGGGTTTCAGTTACGAAAAAATCGGAAATTTAGCAACAACGTCAACCAGGACCGGGTTTTGCAACCAGGGTCGTGTTGCATAGGAACCAGGACCGGGTTTTGCAACCAGGGTCGTGTTGCATAGGAACCAAGACCGGGTTTTGCAACCAGGGTCGGGTTACGCGCAGATCAGCAATTTTAAATACGTGATTTTCAGCCATTTTGGGCATTTTTCTCGAACGAAAACTGCTGAAAACCCTAGAAAATAATTCTCAAACACTTTAGAACCAAAGCGAAAGGCTAGAACTCGGTGGATTGAAATAATCTTCGGTATTTCACTTCTTGAAGGTAAGGTTTTCAGTTTTAGGTCTTTTGAACGGTTGATTTGATTGATTTGGATTGGGTTTGAGTGGTTTTGAAGAACCACCTGTGATTATTTGAAATTGAGTGTATAGCACATGTTTGGATGTTCTAAAACATTCATGATCTTGAGTATTAACCGAAGAGAGCAAGCTTTAAGCTTTGATGGTAAAAAAATAGGATATTCACCTCTATTTGATATGTATATGGTTGTGTAGTTGCAGGGAATTGTTGAAGAAGAGGTTGTATTTACTATTGGTGCTAGCTAGAACTTCAAACCAGGTGAGTAATCTTAACTATATCTAGTGTGATATACGATGATTACAATGACACTACTTGAAGTAGTTGAACACAAGATAAGGGTAGAATACCCGAAAAATATACGGATATATTATTGGATTGAGAATCCAAATGGTGCGGCCTCACGGCTATGATATTGTTATATGAAAATGGTACGGCCTTATGGCTATGATCTTGGATGTTATATCCAACTGGTGCGGCCTATATGGCTATGATATTGTTATATGAAAATGGTGCGGCCTTAGGGCTATGATATTGGATGTATATCCAACTGGTGCGGCCTATTTGGCTATGATAATAATGATGAAACTGTTTGGTGCGGCTTATATGGCCAGGAGATATGGTGCAGTCAAGTTGTGACTACGAAATATGGGACAGAAATGGTTAGATATGATTAAACGTGCAAATAACAGACGTGATTTGATACTTATATGTTATTATGGTTCAGCCTGTAAGGCTATGAAATAGGATGTGAAATCCTAAGAGATATATGATCAGCCAGTAAGGCTAGGAGTTTAGATCCGATATCCAAACATATATACAGTTAGCCAAAAGAGGCTATAAAATGGGATCTTGTATTGAAAAGATGAGTCAAAAGAGATTTATCATATATAGGGAATTATATATGAATGTATTTCTTATACATGTTATTTGCAGATATGATTACTCACTGAGCTTTATAGCTCACGTTATTTGTTAAATGTCCCTGCAGGTTAGCATGATCCTGATAAGGGAAAAAATAGAGTCCGTGACTAAAGAAGTGGGACTTTTAGATGCTGTCAGTAGCAGCCCGGCTTCAAAGGAGATTATGGTATTTTATACTCTCCTTGATACACTTGTACCCGTTTTTAATAAAAATATACCCCTTTTGTTATGGTTTTACGTATTGAAACCTTGGTTGTAAATGAAAATTTTTCAGGGGTGTTTTTGTTTTAAAAGTCGGGTGTTACAAGTTGGTATCAGAGCCGTGGTTTAAGTGAACTAGGTGTCTATAGAGTAGATTCCTGGACTTAAACCTTGAGATAATAGACATGATGTATAGTTAGGTGTATATAAGTTGTTATTATACATATATAACCTAACCGTTGCTGACTTCTGACGTATAAGAAGTATGAGCAGTGAATCTTATTGAGAAGAATTTAGGGCGTGGATCTTTAAGAGGTGGACCAGCCCTTTCTCAAGGCTCCATTGAACGAGGGGCAAAGAGACAAGTAGAATAAAAATTCACATGACAAGCAATAGAAGCTGATGTGGTCAGAAAAAGAAACTAGTTGCTTACCCTGACTGAAATTCAAGGTGAAAGAAAAGTAGTTGAGACTACACGAAAAGCAGAAAAATATTAGTGGACGCTTCAGAAGAAGTTAACACGATTTAGGTCTAACCTTAAAGGAAAGGGACCAAAACGAAAAAGGTGATGCGGTGTAAGAAGTGCAGGAAAAGCACTCAGAAAATTGTAGAGTTGAGACTCTACCGTTGAATTGTTGAAAACGTAGAAAACTGGAGCATATTGCTCGAGCCTGTTGGATGGAACGGAAGTGTTTCCAGTGTGGAGCTATAGACCTATGAAATGCTCACATGCTAAATGTGGAGTAATGGGTGATAAGCCCAGGAAAGAACGGGGAGGAATGAAAGAAGAAACGAACGGTCAAAAAGGACCAGTGGTACCATGAGCATTCCAGCAGACTGTGGAAGAAGCTCGTGAGAAAACTGATATGGTCTTAAATATAATTGTTTTGAATATACTCCCCGTATACGTTATATTTGATCCATGAAGCTATGCTCTGGATCGGTGACTTTGATGTTTTGTCTGAATATTTCATCAATGATTATGGATGAAATTTTGGAAGAAGCTATAGCAGTTAGCAAATATGTTCGAGATATTGAACACCTGGAAGGTAGTCTGCCTAGGATTTACGGGACCATTTTTCCCTATAAATCTGAAGCCGATGACTACCAATGAATCTGAAGAAATTGTGCGTATGAATTGGTTAGCAATGAATGATGCTAACATGAAATGTAGAAATATGAACATTATGGTTCTAAAATCAGAAATGAAATGGAGGAAAATACACGGTAAATGACGGTTGTTGAGAATACCAGTTATTTTCCTTTGCTTAAACTCGGAAAAGAGTTAGTAAAGGAAGGACGTTTTAGTTGGCATATGCAGTATTGGCCAAGCTAAATAAAGCGGCGGTAGAAGTGAAAAACTTTAAATGGATTCTCGGATGTTTCTTCCAAATAACTTCCTGAATTTCCGCCAGACCGATGAGAAGAGTTTATGATTAAATTGGTTCCGGGAGCCGTATCTGTTATTTAGGCTCTATACTGATTAGCATCTGCAGAGATGGCGGAGTGGGAAAACAATTAGAAGAAATTCTTGAATCGGGGTCTCACATGGCCGAATGTGTCATCATGGGGAGCCCTATCTTGTTTGAAAAAAAAAGGACAAGTTGATGTGTATGTGCATTGACTACCGAGAATCTGATATTCTCGAAACCATACGGAATATAATGTACATTTGTACCAGATATTGGAGTTACTTCATGGAGAAAAGTGATATGCGAAGTTTTCCAAGTATGAAATTTGGCTAAAAGAAGTTTCAATTCTTCGGGCATGTTAATAATGCCGAAGATGATAAAGTAGATCCAGTGGAAATAATGCTGTGATAAAACGGGAACCGCCTGAGGAATCTGACTAAAATTGTAGTTCCTTGGATTGGCGGGTTATTATAGGAGAGTTGTAGAAAACTGCTCTTTGATTGCTGTCTAGTTGACTAAAGTTGACCAAGAAAAGTGAAAAGTTTGAGTGGGTAGAAAGACCACAAATATCTTTTTGAAAGTTTGAGACAAACTTTGTGTGAAGCTCCGGTGTTAGCATTATCGCTAAGCGGAGAAAATAATTTGTTTTACAGAAATGCATCCAGAGTTAACTTTGGATACATAACATTGCAGTAGCAATTATGATTTTGGTATTGAAGCTTTGAAGACACTACTTATGTGGTGTAAAGCTTACTGTTTATACGGATCATAAAAGTTTGAAGTACTTAATTGATCAAAAAGAAGCTGAATATGAGATAGCAAAGATAGATGGGTTACTTAAAGATTTCAGTTGTGAAATCTTGTACCATCTAAGAAACGCGGAGGTGACTATAGATGCCTTGAATTGAAAAGAAAATATCCTTTGAAGGTTACATACACGTGTATGAGTATAGCGAATCGATTACCTGAATTGATTCGGGTAGCACAAGAAGAAGTGCGCAAGTCTGAAAACGTGAAAAGTGAATGAGTGAATGATTGGATATTGGAAGAAGCTAGTTGGAAAATCACAGCGATTTAAACCCTTGGTGGTTGTGTATGTGGATTCCAAAGTAAAGCAAAACATGAGATGTATTTTGAGATGATGCATATTATAGTAGATATACAATAAATCCGGGGCAGTGCCAAATGGTATAGGAAGATAAAACCTATGCTTTGGTGGCCGATAGTGAAGAAAGATGTTGAAAGATACGTGAAAAATGTTTTATTTGTTCACAAGTAAAGTCAAACTATTAGTAACATATGGAGAAAATTAACTGTTGCAGATTACAGCGAAGAAAAAAGGACGATATTATTATAGACTTTGTAATAAAGTCTCCGCAAGTACCGCATGAGTATGACACCATATGGGTAATAGTTAACCGGATGATGAAACTAGCGTAAATTTATACCGACTAGGGAAGAAATTAAGATCGAGAAGTAGTGAAAAACTACATAGAAAGAGTAATTTGTCGACGTGAGTTACCGGTGTCGATTGTATCGGGTCGAGATAATAGAATTATTCGCTGATTTTGGCATAAGTCCCAAGAATAATTAGTTCAAAAGTACTAGTAAGTACTGTATATGATTTGCAGATTGATAGACGATGTTAGATAATGATGCAGACTCTAGAAGGTATGCCTGAAATTTGCATAACAGACCTTGGCGGAAGACAAGAAGATTGTCCATTTCGGGTGGAATCTATAGATAATAACAGTTTTCGTACCAGTTTTCTGATGACTCGTATGAAACGTCGTATGGAGTACTGTTTCATACTCCGATTTACTAGACAGAAGTTGGAGATAAGCCGTTGGCTATACTCGAGATAGTAGCACAAACTGAAGAGAAACTAGATGAATACGAGAAAAATTTGGAAATGGCTAAGAGTTAGCAAAAGAGGTATGTGGATCACTGAGCAAAAACCATTGAAATTTCAAGTGGGAAAGATGGTGGTACTCAAAGTAATCCTTCGGAAAGACTAGAAATTGATTTGGGACAGAAAGGGAAGTTGAGTCCTCGTTTTATTGGACCTTTCCGTATATCCCAAAAGTAAAAACTGTGGTGTATTAATTGAAATTTCTTGATGAATATCAAGATATTCATAATGTTTTCCATGTGTCTCAATTGCGGAAAAACATTGCGTGATGAATACCTCTTGCTGAAATTGAGGTAGATGAGAAGTTAAGGTACCCGGGACAACTCAAGAAGGTGTTTGACCGGAAGATAAGACAGCTGCGAGATAAGAAGACTAGTATGGTTAAAAGTGCTTTGGCAATACCATAGAAGTTTCACATGATATGGGAAACCGAAATTGTAATGAGAAAGAATTACCCTCGCTTGTTTGTATGATTTCGGGGACGAAATCTTTTGAAGGAGGGGAGAATTTGTAACACCACGTTATTTCTGGTAAGTAATTTTATTTTAATCGTAATGTGATTTCAATAAGAAATAATGTTATAGGTGTTTGGATGGTTATAATACCTTTAAGATAGAGTTTTCGTGCGAAAAACGCTAAAAACAGGTAACCCGGGTCGTGTTGGCCAACCGGGATCGGGTTTCAGTTACGAAAAAATCGGAAATTCAGCAACAACGTCAACCAGGACCGGGTTTTGCAACCAGGGTCGTGTTGCATAGGAACCAGGACCGGGTTTTGCAACCAGGGTCGGGTTAAGCGCAGATCAGCAATTTTAAATACGCGATTTTCAGCCATTTTGGGCATTTTTCTCGAACGAAAAGTGCTGAAAACCCTAGAAAATAATTCTCAAACACTTTAGAACCAAATCGGAAGGCTAGAACTCGGTGGATTGAAGTAATCTTCGGTATTTCACTTCTTGAAGGTAAGGTTTTCAGTTTTAGCTCTTTTGAACGGTTGATTTGATTGATTTGGATTGGGTTTGAGTGGTTTTAAAGAACCACCTGTGATTATTTGAATTTGAGTGTATAGCACATGTTTGGATGTTCTAAAACATTCATGATCTTGAGTATTAACCGAAGAGAGCAAGCTTTAAGCTTTGATGGTGAAAAAATAGGATATTCACCTCTATTTGATATGTATATGGTTGTGTAGGTGCAGGGAATTGTTGAAGAAGAGGTTGTATTTACTATTGGTGCTAGCTAGAACTTCAAACCAGGTGAGTAATCTTAACTATATCTAGTGTGATATACGATGATTACAATGACACTACTTGAAGTAGTTGAACACAAGATAAGGGTAGAATACCCGAAAAATATACGGATATATTATTGGATTGAGAATCCAAATGGTGCGGCCTCACGGCTATGATATTGTTATATGAAAATGGTGCGGCCTTATGGCTATGATCTTGGATGTTATATCCAACTGGTGCGGCCTATATGGCTATGATATTGTTATATGAAAATGGTGCGGCCTTAGGGCTATGATATTGGATGTATATCCAACTGGTGCGGCCTATTTGGCTATGATAATAATGATGAAACTGTTTGGTGCGGCTTATATGGCCAGGAGATATGGTGCAGTCAAGTTGTGACTACGAAATATGGGACAGAAATGGTTAGATATGATTAAACGTGCAAATAACAGACGTGATTTGATACTTATATGTTATTATGGTTCAGCCTGTAAGGCTATGAAATAGGATGTGAAATCCTAAGAGATATATGATCAGCCAGTAAGGCTAGGAGTTTAGATCGGATATCCAAACATATATACGGTTAGCCAAAAGAGGCTATAAAATGGGATCTTGTATTGAAAAGATGAGTCAAAAGAGATTTATCATATATAGGGAATTATATATGAATGTATTTCTTATACATGTTATTTGCATATATGATTATTCACTGAGCTTTATAGCTCACGTTATTTGTTAAATGTCCCTGCAGGTTAGCATGATCCTGATAAGGGAAAAGATAGAGTCCGTGACTAAAGAAGTGGGACTTTTAGATGCTGTCAGTAACAGCCCGGCTTCAAAGGAGATTATGGTATTTTATACTCTCCTTGATACACTTGTACCCGTTTTTAATAAAAATATACCCCTTTTGTTATGGTTTTACGTATTGAAACCTTGGTTGTAAATGAAAAATTTTCAGGGGTGTTTTTGTTTTAAAAGCCGGGTGTTACACCCACGTACCATAGAAATAAGTTCTTTATATTCGTCAGTAATTGCTTTGCGCTAGTGAGGGTCCTGAAAGGCCTGCGAGTAGGACATAGGGACCGGGGAGGAGGGGTCAGTATAAAGGTTGAGTTTGTCCATGTGTTTTAAGATGCCATAACGAGAACGAGTAGTCATGGGATGGTGAGAGATGGGTGAAAGCACATCAATGTTGGTGGTGGGGAGAACCAAGGAGGGTGGGAGGAGTGTTGTTAAGAATATCTGATAGAGTGGCAGGGGTGGGTGGGGTGGTGCTATCTGAATTTGACATGGTGGAGTCATGAGGTATGGATCGAAGGTATGTCGCCGTCATCCGTTAGTGTATTGGTAACGATGTCATTGGTGTCTAGGAAATCGTAAGGAAGTGGTTGAGTTGGTGTCATGGAGCCAAACGGGAATGCAGTTTCATCAAATGTGATGTGGCAGGAAATTGATTATTTTTTGGTAGGGAGGAAAAGACACTGATATCCACGATGATGATATGATACCCTAAGAAAATGCAAGGGGTGGTACGTGGGGCTAGTTTGTGTTGGGTAGGAATGTGGGGAAAGCATATGCACCCAAAGACACGTAGGTGGGTATATGTTGGTTGTTTATGGTGAAGTTTGTGGAATGGAGTATCATTGTTTAAGGTTGTGGATCGTAAAATATTTAGTATGTGAATGGCAATGTGAAGAGCTTCCGCCCAGTAGGTAGGGACATGTGAGCATGAAACAGGAGGGTGCAAATAGTATTGTTAATGGTACAGATGATGCGTTCGGATTTTCCATTTTGTTGAGATGTGTATAGACAAGAAAAACATATGTGAATACTATGAGAATCATAGAGGTTGGTGAATTGTTTGTTTTGAAATCCCCCCCCCCCCCATTATCACATTGAAACGTCTGGATGTCATGCTTATAATGTGTTTTAACATGAGCATGAAAATGAGCAAATTTGGAGAAAACATCCGCTTTGGTAAGAAGCGGATAACCCGGATAAAATGTGAAAATTGATCAAGGAACACGACATAATATTTGGAACCACCAATACTTTGAATGGGGAGGTCCAGACATCATAATGAATAATTTTAAATGGGACAGTAGCAATAGTGTTTGATAAGGAAAAAGGCAATCTAATATGCTTGCCTAATTGACAAGCACCACACAAACTAGAGTTTTTATTGTGTCCACATGAAATTAAATTACGAGAAGATAATAAACGAAAAATATGATGTCACAGATGACCGAGATGCTGGTGCCATAACAAAGCACTGAAAGTGACAAAGGCTTGAGTGAAAGGTGAGGAGGATGTGACTAGATATATATATCATGTACTGTCACATCGAAGGAGGGTGCGTTTGGTTCTAAAGTCCTTCACAGAAAAACAAAACTCATCAAATTCAATAAGAGCATTTATCATCACATGTAAAACGACAAACGAAAATCAAATTTTTTATGATAGTTGTGGTAATAAGCACATGCTTTAAATGTAAGGGTCGATAAGGATTTGTGGAATTAAGAAACGAGTGACAGGAATCTTAGACCCATCACCGGCAAGCACAGATGGAATTAAGCACTTGTCGGTAACAGATGTGAGAATACCCGAGTCAGCGTGAAGATGCGAGGTGGCCCTAGAGTCCATGTACCAGTCATCGGAAGTCGAGTCTTGAAGAGATAATGCATTAAACGCATCTGAAAAAGCCATGGCTTGGTCTTGCGGGTCATTTGGTTGTTTCATGGGTCAGACCCAAGGTATTGGGACGAAATAAACTGCTACAGGGGGCTGCCTAGCAAAATGGACCTGCTGGTGCCCCACTGATGTTGAATGATTAAGCTGTAGGTGGGCTGAAGATTGGTTTTGCCTAGTAGCAGATGTTGGCATACGAGCTGGCCAATAGAAAAGCTGTGACCCAGCAGCGGTTGGGCCAATCGATGGGCCTGGCGGAGATGGAAGCAGGCCAGCTGCTGGGATTGGGAAGCGAGGCCCAGTGAACCAGTAGGGAGCGAAAGTTGTCAAGGTTGGCCAGGGATATATGCACGATGGGATGGTGTAACTCTGGTGCTGTCGCTGACCGTCGTTTCCTCCATAGGAGCCGGAATGACACCACCACGATTTTGGCGACCGCCACTGCGGTTGTTTTGACCGCCAAAACGGCCACCTTAATGGATATTTCCTCGATTTCGATGACCCGTGGAAGTGTGATTAGTTATGAGAATGTTGGGGAAGAATATTGATCAACATGGTTTCCTTGAATCACACGCGACTGTACCTGATTCATCCGTTGCTCCTCGAGTAGTAACGTGGATCGAGTCTCCAAGAATATCGGTATAGGTGAGCGACGATGAACGAGACTTCTAACGTAATCGAATTTGGGTGTTAGGCTGTTGATGGTGTAGGTGACCAGATTTTTCTTGGGACGGGAGCGACAATGTTTTCGAGTAAGTCGGTGATGGTTTTGATACGGGTGCAATAGTCAGTGATTGCGGAGTCCCTAAGAGTAATTTTGCGAAGTTCATTGTCAAGTATTATAGCTTTAGCATCCTTGTTAACCCGAAACAAATTTTCCAGACTAGCCCAGACTTCCCTCGTCGAAGCCTGTTTCTTGGTGACCATCTGAAGTAGAGATTGAGACATCGTGCCATACAACCACATTTTAATAATCGAGTCTATATGATTCCACAGCAAGTTCATTGTGAGGACAGTTTCTTGGTTTAGCAAGGTGGTCGGAAACCCCGAATACCGTAGAGTGGGTTTCGAAGATTTCTTTCCACGGATCATAATTCAAACGTTCCATATCTAATATTAGCGGGATATGGGCATGAATATATGTAATACCATACGGTTTTTCCGATGGATTTTATTTGTCAGCCATTGAAGATGCAGGAGAGAAGAGAACACGAGATAGAATTAAACACTCTTACAAGGGGTGAGGCCGCTGAAAGACAGACAAATGGGTCGTCGGAGGCAGGTTTAATTAGAGAAGAAGGATTGACGGGAGAAGTTGCAGGAGAGAATAAAGGTTTTAAGAAGGAGTGATTTAAGGTTGGTTAGATATTCACCTGCTTTGATACCATGTTAATGGTTGTGAATCGTTCCCTTTAATTAAGTGTACAACGTATATATAATACAAGGTTTATCGACTGGACCTTTGCTGGATCCGATATACATGAAATCAATATAAATATCAACCTTATCTATACTAAACAATACAAGAGATATATACGCTAACAATAAATACAATTTTTTCTTATATCATGAAAATTGTTAACATTTAGTCACATACAAGTTATTAAACCGTGGACATAATATAATTATACATACATGTATTTTCGTTTTTTAAGATTAGTGATTACCTTTAGTCACAAATTAAATATTAAATTGTGACAACAAAATAGTTTTTGTCACATGTTTATCTTTTACCATGACGATTGTTATATATATGAACACAAGACAAATGAAACTGCCGCCATAACATAGTTATAATCACAATGTTTTTTAATATAACATGACAATTGTTTGCAATTAGGCACACACAATAAATTAAACTATGGCCATAATATTGAATGGTTTTCTAGCAAACAATGAACAAATAATTTCTTATGGTTCACATGCAACCCTAGAAAGATCTATGTTTTCTTCTATGAAGATAATAAACTAAAGCCTAAAGGAAACAATTATTTCTAAAGATCAAAACTGAGAAAACCAACCTTTTGATCTTATGATCCTTGAAGCTAGCAGCACAAATGTCCTGCCTCAAATGGTGTCACACCCAAGCAATGGAGAAGACAGTCCAGCAGAGTAATCTCAGTGAGAGTTGGCGCAGGATTAGGGTTCCCATGGGATTCCTATTTATAGATCTCAGGTGGTACAACTTGAAACCCTAGAGCCCATCTTTGGTAAGCCTTTTACCAATTGGGCAAGGCTTTCTCTAAACCCTAATTAGGGTTTCGAGATTTATGGTGCCCACACCATAAACTCGCCACTTTCCACCCTTGAACACTGGCCAGTCAACATTCAACTATTGAATAATTACAGAACCAGTCCTTGCACTTTTAATTAATTTATTTAATCACTGAATTAAATCCAATTAATTCTAGATTAAATCTTAATTAATTATTATAGTTTCTAATTAATATATTAACACTTAAATATATTAATAAACTATTTAATTAATTCTATTGATTTATTAAACAATTAATAAATCAACCTTTTACTCTACTGAACTCTATCCTAACCTCCAGCTATGAGGGCAACCCAAATGGACTTTGCTTCAATTAACAAGATAAATATAAATATAAAGTCATGGCTTAGACACCTAATCCAACAGTCTCCCACTTGGATAAGTCTATGACTTTAATTTATCTTCTGATTAATTAACAACCTGCAGCTTCTAAGAAACTGCTGCCGAACTCTGACCCAGTCAGTACTGTCCATAGATAAGTGATCATATGATCCTTCGTCCAACAAGATATTTTCAGACACGAGACATGGATTGAGATCAATCTCTGTCCGATACTCTGTTTCCCGATTTCCGATTCTGCTTATGACTTTCGGACTTCTAATTGAACACATCAATTTAGTCCAGGCTAGCCAGCACTTTAGTCAACGTCAAAATCATCGAGCGGCCTACAGATATCTGTTTCCCATCAGGGTCAAGGAACGAATAAGCTTCGACTCATATGCTTCTGTCTTTTACTTATCAAATCGTACACAACAATGCATTTTATAACATCGAGTTACCGATGCGTTTACGTATTATCAATGCACAACCGACTTGCAAATGTCAACTCATATGTCTTCGCTTTAAGATCATAAAATATTATCGTCTCAACATTGCTCGTGATGTAATCCATGAAGCAATCTATTGAGCGCGGATTTATCCAATACTTAAATCCCTATTTCTAAGTACTCATGAATGTTGTAGCAGTCTTACTGCAATGTCTAACTCCTTAGACAATCTACAAACCTATTCACGACAGTCTTCGTTCATAGTTACTCCCGAAAAGTATGAGCGACTGTAGACTTTTGAATAATCAAATTATTCGGGAAGTGAAATATGCAAAATTGAAACATAAAATTTGACTGGTAGCTACTCTTGCCTAATTACCAAGTCTCCACGAGGTAATCACCAAGTCAGATTTTTCATAAAACTATTATCGGTTTCTAGATTCTATTTTAAACTTTTAATTCATGTTATGTATATATGTCTGGATGACCCTTCAGTCTTTCTATGTATCCAAATGTCATACATTTATACACTTTATTCGATCGGATATCCTTCCAATGATATTTCAATTTTGGCCATACCGTCATTCTCACTAACAACTCCATTCTATGTACTGTGACTTTCCATGGTTCTCGGGATCTTTAGTCCACATGACTGCACCCTAAGACTATTTCGAGGTGTTACGATGTGCCGGTGACCCACACGCGCTCCATCGGAATGCCAACGAAACTCTTTAACCATTAAGTCCTTTTACTATTTGAAACTCTTTTCAAATTACTATTAACATTCACCTTAATCATTTTCCAATGATTTCTCACGTATGTACAGAATCCATTAAGTATTCCCAGCCAGGTCATATCCTGAATCTGACTCACTATGCTCTAAGCATTAAGTCATCAAGACATGTTCATGACACTTCTCATGCATCTGGGATCATGTTTACTGTGGCTAGGTCTATACTGATGATAACATCTATCTGATAGATGTCTATGGATTATGTGAGTATGCTGCACCTTCTTTATATCTCTCATGCCAAATCATTACACTTTGCAATGATAGGAAACTCCTTTCCTGAGCTATGCATCTTGAGTCTCATCAAGATCATCTTGGCAGAGTTTCGATCTATCTCATAGATGTTTATAACCACCTGAGTATGCCGTATCTTTATTAAGTCTTTCATAGCGATCCGTCTCTTAACACCAAGTCATTACACTTTGTAATGAAAAGAGACGTTTCCTAGAAACTGTATGTAACTTACATATGGAGATAACAGCGACGCTCCCACTGACTTTTACACGGTTATGGACTATTCTCAAAATCCAGAACTTTTTGCACATTTTGAGAATCCAGACCTTTCTGACATCTTAGTGGAAATCTTTCAGCCCTTTCTCAAAATCCAATCCTTTGACATATTTTGAGAATCTGAATTTCCTTTCTTACGAGATACCCATGGCGTAATCCCAGGCCCACGTACCTTTATACTTGCATACTCTTTGTGAGTCCCCATTAGTGTGCCGGTGATCCACACGCGCTCCACTAACGACTCACATTATGCAGTATCCTTTCAGATTTCATCTTCTA
Organism: Cichorium intybus; assembly: GCA_023525715.1. Classification (NCBI taxonomy): domain Eukaryota; kingdom Viridiplantae; phylum Streptophyta; class Magnoliopsida; order Asterales; family Asteraceae; genus Cichorium; species Cichorium intybus. The sequence goes on along the minus strand of CM042016.1, from coordinate 101,042,542 downwards.
TTATGAGTGCTTCTCTCGGAGTCAATTACTTGACTCTGAGTATCGTCTCACTCAACCAGATGTTCTGAAGGTACGTTTCTGTCCATGTTGGTTTTTTTTATGATTACTCCCACAGGTTTTAAGACCAGTTGTAAAATCAAACTGTCACATAGACTGTATCTCGTCCTAAGGTTATCTTAATTGGCAGCAACCGGGCTCACCAATGCTTCCAAGTAGTCGGATTGAAAATCCGTACCAACTATAGTGTTTTACCACTAATCGGTATGTCACACTAATCATAACTACTTATGATGGTGATCAGTACTACTGGTCAAGAGAGGATACTGTCAGAATTTAAAACAAAAATCTGATTTCTGCTCTAAGCCTAGTGATGACTAAAGGTTATTTCACTTGGCTAATATTGAACTCATTCAGGACTGTCCCAACTCCCACTGTTTCCTTAGAACATGAGTTCTTTCTAAAAGATCTCTTTCTCTTCCAGGTACAGCGGGATAGCCAGTTAAACGACATTTCTGATCAGGTTCAGGCTAGTCATGAACACTACATGACCCTGAACTTTCTATGTGCAAGTGGGACGATCCCAGCTTCACATTTCAGCCAATGTTTGCAGAACCTACTTAGTCTAGGATGTGGTCGAAATATGGTTTTATGGTCTGACTGGTATAATATTCAATTTATTGGAAATCGATTGGCAATGTATCTCATACATCGAGAATCAAACTGTTTCGACCAATGCTCCATCATCTTCCCTAAGACACATTATAACTATTAATGTTCTCGAAAGAAAATAAACTGTGAAACATTTTCCCAACTTATATTGTCACTCAGGTTCTGTGGATCTTGTACTCCCTTTGAAGTCCTTGAACTGTTCAAGGTTTCAATCCAATCGCTTATTCTGATAAGCGAAGTCATATTCGTCATATCAAATGACAAATATTGTGAAGTACAAACAATTGTGTTCTATTTGGAGATTTGAGCAATACACAGCAACTGATGTGTCCGTTGCTCCTAATCTCAATGTTTTTTACATCTCTATGTAAACTTACGACTTTGTTAATTCTGTTCAAGACTTGCAATCTTCAGTTGACTCTAAGTCAACTGATTCCAAAATCCTGTCCTTTGGATCTTTGGGTGATTCATTTCTTGCCATATGTGCTTTATAAAGAACTTAATCATCATCTGACTCTAAGTAAAATGATTCCAAAGTCTTGTCCAACTGGATCTTTGGTTGATTCATTTCTTGACACATTAAGAACTCAACTCATCAAGTGATCCTAAGTCAAGTGATTCCAAAGTCCTGTCCAACTGGACCTTTGGTAACATTTATCCTAACAATCATAAGAGACACAATTCCTAAATTCAAACACTTTGGATGTATCAATATTCAAGTTATTACTAATCATGCATTCAACACAATCATACAACATTTCAAGGATATTTCAAACAACATGTGTTAAAAGAGAATTGACAATTTTATTAAAACAAAATACTTGAACAATGTATTATATGATAGACAGTGTCATATGCATCTAATAAGCTAATAACATGATTTCAACATCTAACTAAACTCTAAAACTGCATGAGCTTCAGATCCAATATTAATATGCTCCTATGCAACAACATCCCACATCCTATAGAGTCCATACATACAGAGCAAATGTTAGAAACACATCATGTATCAAGAAATTAAGGATCAGGTGTTCTGAGTTTTAAGATATTCCTGAGTTTCCAAACTGTTTGGCTTCGGAGCATTTTCCAATCTTTCCATGACTGTGTCCCACCCTGTGGATTCCCAGTTTGAAACATCGAGGAACCGGTCCAGACGATCTGGATCATTTCTTGATGTGTCCTATTACCGGACTCAATCCCGAAGCAGCTGAATCAATAGAACTATGCTTCTCTATGAACGACTCATGCAGAGTCAACATTGAATGCATATCCACGATTGTCTTATCTGGTTTCCCTTCCTGTACATCAGGATGAACGGATCAGCGAGTCGAGCTAATGCTTTAACTCCCGATCAGAAAAGGGAACCAAATTTATACAGTTCACCTATGTGTCTCTCAGTCTTGAGAACATGTGAACTGGTGCTACTTCCTACAAACTTCAAACTCTTTGAAGATCTTAGCTCGTCCTTTCTCAACCAGTTCATGGAACCTTTCCACAACTAGCTGTGTTAACTTATCTGACCCCAGGAATTCTAAATTCCTGTGGAACTCGGGGTCAATGATCAATAGTATTAAGCAACGAACATTCCTTGAGTTAACAATCAAGGAGTCATGCTCATCACAAGTTATTGTGTGATGTCATGCTTTGGGGAGCGAACACTTAGTCAGATATTATGGCTTGCCAGGAAAACAGAGAACTATTCTCTATTTATGAAGCCATACCATATAGTTAAGGCCAGTCAGCCTTTCCATATTTAGCAGGTGCTTTCTGATGCTCTCAGAAATGGGTGAAGGGGGAGAGGGAGGAGAATAGACACTTGATTCAGACATCTACAATACACAGAATTTATTAGTTTAATTTTTCCTTTTAAATAATTACCCAATTTATTATTTATTAAGGCTAGGGCCCAAAATGCCCCAACTATGGTGTGAAGAGGGATGTCGTAATCATAACATAATGGTCATTAAGGTAGATAATACACTTATCAATTTCATCTTATGAAATTCCTAGATCTGTTGAGACACATTGAACTATTCAATGGTATGTTTAGTCTCGGATGTGCCCCACTGTTTGTGACTGGGATGCCGAGGATCACAAACCGGGTGTGAATAACCATGCAAATTCGCTTGGTACTCTTGAAGTCAATTGTCATCTCTAATTAACGTGCCGGTTAACCACACATGCTCCGTTAATAATGACAAAATCGAGAAACCCATTGCAACTCTTTGCGGACCCCAGTTGACGTGCCGGTAAACCACACACGCTCCACCAACGTTCCACAAGGTGCAATGTGGAATTCCATGGATTAGCACCAATTCACATTTTTATCCTAAAGTAACTAGATTGGGTTTGTTTAAGGTTCTAGTACTTTCAATTATAGCATTATACTTTTAAGAGGCTTAGCGGTTCTATCAAACCCGTTCGGATAACGACACTCGACTAACCAGGAGAGCGGTGGGTAAGAGTGAATACCCATTAGACTGCCATGTTATATGCAGTCGCCTTATACCCTATTTATAGGACATTTTTGTGAATAAGGCCTACTAACGGTAAGACTAACCATTTTATCTTATATATAAATATTAACTTTTAATCGTAAATATATAAGATATATATTTTAATCTTATTAAAATATTTTAGATTTAATTTTCTAAGAATTTTCATGAATTTATATATATTTTTCGAAAATTTTAATTAAATATTTAAGTGATTTAATTGGTCTTTTAATTAAAAAATTTAATTAAACTAATTAAATCAAGGGAGGGAATTACTAAAATTAATCAAATTATAGCAGGCAATGATAAGGGGTTCCAGTTATTTAATTATCCAATAATTACCAAAAATAACAACCAACTAATCAAGGCAGCATGCAATTCGCAGATAAGGCAAGGGAGGCTAGGGTTTTTGAAACCCTAGCCAACATGGACGAAAATTAGGCCTCCTAAGGGTTTATTTTCAAAAACCCTTTGATCAAACAAGCAGTTAATATCAATTCACAAGAAAACAAGCCAAGCTCTGATACCACTGAAGAGTTTTCTAGCAAACAATGAACAAATAATTTCTTATGGTTCACATGCAACCCTAGAAAGATCTATGTTTTCTTCTATGAAGATAATAAACTAAAGCCTATAGGAAACAATTATTTCTAAAGATCAAAACTGAGAAAACCAACCTTTTGATCTTATGATCCTTGAAGCTAGCAGCACAAATGTCCTGCCATAAATGGTGTCACACCCAAGCAATGGAGAAGACAGTCCAGCAGAGTAATCTCAGTGAGAGTTGGCGCAGGATTAGGGTTCCCAGGGGATCCCTATTTATAGATCTCAGGTGGTACAGCTTGAAACCCTAGAGCCTATCTTTGGTAAGCCTTTTACCAATTGGGCAAGGCTTTCTCTAAACCCTAATTAGGGTTTCGAGATTTATGGTGCCCACACCATAAACTCGCCACTTTCCACCCTTGAACACTGGCCAGTCAATATTCAACTATTGAATAATTACAGAACCAGTCCCTGCACTTTTAATTAATTTATTTAATCACTGAATTAAATCAAATTTATTCTAGATTAAATCTTAATTAATTATTATAGTTTCTAATTAATATATTAACACTTAAATATATTAATAAACTATTTAATTAATTCTATTGATTTATTAAACAATTAATAAATCAACCTTTTACTCTACTGAACTCTATCCTAACCTCCAGCTATGAGTGCAACCCAAATGGACTTTGCTTCAATTAACAAGATAAATATAAATATAAAGTCATGGCTTAGACACCTAATCCAACAAATATGATTATAGCCACATGTATTTTATTTTATTACGACAATTGATTACTTTGAGTCAAAAATTAAAAATTAAAGCATGACCAAAAATACATTTAGACACATGTTTAATGTTTTAGCATGACTATTGTTATGTTCAGAAACACATCTCAAATTAAACTAAGACCATAAAATAGTTATAGCTACGACTTTTTTTAATTATATCATGACATTTGTTTAAATTTAGTCACACACAAGTTATTAAATAATGAACATAAGATAATCATAATCACATGTTATTTCCTTCATTATCGTCATTGATTACGTTTAGTCACAAAATTACTCTATTAATTAAATTGCATATTTTTTGTCATCCGGTGTAACGTTTCTTTTAGTGTATTGTTTTTTTTTTGTTGCTTCCTGGGTTAATTTGGATCCAGTATTTAAATCGGGTAGATTTTGTTCTTCTACACGTCCACCGCCTTTCGTCAAACCGACCACAAATCTGAAATCAGCTACTGCAATCGAAGGGCGCCGTCTCTGTGGTTTCCGTCTTTTCCGTCATTTACAAAAACACTGTGTCGATTTTCCGTCTCTGTGGTTTGCGACTCCGGCGAAGGGCGTCGTGCTTGTCAGATCAGCCATTGCAATCGAAGCGTCTCCCCTCTGCTCATCGGCGTTCCTGTAGTAGGCTTATGAAGGCGATGCTGAGGTTGCTATTGTTACGACTTTTCCAGTTGTAAGTATTGTTCGAAAACCATTGCATGTGTTTTTCGATTTCATTTTTGAGTTCCTATTGAGTTTGATTTTCTTTCTTTATCGCAAGCAAATAGCCTTTGTTTGTTACAGAGAGATTTGAATCGTGGAAGAAAGTTGTTCGGCTGCCATCATCTCGCAGTTCTTCGTCTTATCTTAGAGAGGTTAACATCATTTTTCGTCACTGTGAGTTCCCTCGCTGTGAATGCGTGCATGTCTTTGTCTTAGATTTCATATCATCGATCTAATTTAGAGAATCATGCTGCTATGTCATTTGTAGCTACTCGCAATTACGAACAACATCAATAATGACATAACCTAATTTTCACAATTCAGTGAATCCTGTAAGGAATACCTACATTACAATACCCAATTTTCAGTTGAAAAGTTTTTTAGGTTAACGACTATGCATCTAAATGGTCACACATCTTTACCTCGTGTTTTTACCACCGATACAGATCGTGGCGATATTAAAAAAGGAAGTGCAGAGATATTCTTTTGTCAAGAAAAATTCTGGAAAGAGAATGGTGAAACGGAGGCGCCACCTGTCTTTGTAAGTACCTTCTGAGTTCTGAAGAATACTCTTTTTGCTTTCATGTATTAATAAATCTTAATGTGATTTATTATAATAGAATGTACATGGTGTCAACTACTTTCATGTAAAAGTTGTTGGATTACTCTTTGTTGCGACCACTCGAGCAAATGTATCACCTTCTCTTGTCTTGGAACTTGTACAAAGAATCGGACGTGTTACCAAAGATTATTTAGGCATCCTCAATGAAGATTGTGTACGCAAATATTTTGTTCTTGTGTATGAATTACTCCATGAAATTACTATAAGTCTTTTAATCTATTCAACATTTGTTGAATGTGCTAATATTTAGACTTATAGTAGTTCCATTTTCTTTTCTTGATATACTTATTTTATTTGAATTTTAGGATTTTGGTTATGTGTAAACAACATCTACAGAAGTTCTAAAGTCATCTGAGTTTAATGAGCCAATTATGGTTGATTCAGCACATATGCCACCTCTTGGTCCTGCTGCCCTCTTTATGGTATATTCAATAAAGTTATTATCTTTAATTCATTATGAATATCGAATATGATTATTTTCTGATTTTAAATATTTTATGTATGCAGCAAGGGAACAAAAGAATAATAGGGACAGCTGTCACGAAATCAATAGTGGCTAATGAACCAAAGGGTAGAAAAAGGGAAGATATATTCATATTGATGAAAGTTCTTTACGGGGACGAAATCCGTGTCCACTGCAACAAAATGAAAGTCACCATGGGATTTAATTTAGTCACCACAGGGAGAAAATGAAAATCGATTTCAGAAACCACCTTATGTATACACTATTAATGTCACTTTGATGGTTATGCAGGTTGCATACTAATTGAGAAGGCATGGGAGAGCTATCATGATGTTAAGTTGGATGATCGAAGCTTGATATGGTAAAGTTTCCGAAATTACTAAAATACCCTCATTGTGTTAAATACCCTTCTAAAAACGATAATACTTAAATCGATCATAATTTTTCAGGAATTCTGACTTAATAGAAACTATAGAGTTGGAAAATCTCTTAATCAATGCATGTATCAGTATGCATTCAGCGGAAGCTAAGAAAGAGAGTAGAGGAGCTCATGCAGCTGAAGACTTTTTGGTTAGTTCAAATTTCTCAACCCTTGGTAAAATTACTAAAATACCCTCAATTTGTTTACCTTCCTCTTTAGATTTTCGTATAATACTCATGAGAATTATTCTCTTAATCAAATTCCGTAATTTTTTTGTTTGTGACATTGGGTTTTTTTTCATGTTGTTACACGCGGATCCTCTACTGCAGATGGGTTATTTTTTCGGGTTCGGATCTAACTTCTCGATGTTACGATAAATTGCAAAAACCATCCACCACCGCTTCAACTGCAAAAACCATCGACCACTGTTGCTTCCTCTCCACTCTCACTCACTGTATTTTGCGTGTTTGTGTCATCTAAATTGAGATCCGCCATCGCCGTTTCCGATCATTGTCCATCGAGTTGCCACTGTGCGTGTCTTCTATGTCGGTGCTTCCAATTTCAGCAAGAAAGTCGCAGCAGATAGCCAGTACTTCCGACTTATCTGTCAATCGCTCAATCTCGTATACACTTGCGATTGAAAAACCGAACATCTGGAAGGCGGGTGGTGAGTTCATCTTTCCTTTGTGCATTTTAAACTTATACTTGACTTTTTGGTTCTATGCTTTTAAGAAAATGGGATTTCAATATTAGGGTTCATCCATGTTTTCTTCACATAACCATTGGCGACATTCCTGCGGGCCGTATTAAGATGGAGCTCTTCACCGACATTGCTCCTACAATGGCCGAGAATTTCAAACAGTACAAGAACTTCAAGAACTTCAGGTAGCTCTATATTGAAAAGTATATGCATGATGTTTCTTCTATTCAATTTATTTTAAACATTCTTTTTCATTGCTAAAAACCACTTTTAGGTCTCAAATGTGTTGCTTCTATCATGACTTCTTACGACATGATAAATAAGAAAAAGATTGATGAATATAGCAAATGACAAAAAATTATGATTGATGGGGATTTGCAATTCAAAATAGTGAATATATAATCTGATAATATACTAGGGTTGAATCAGTACAATAAAAAGTAGTTGTGGCTATGTCAGAACTAATTCACTTTATTTAACACTTCCACAATAGTTTTTACCAAATTGGGCACCCATCTCTTCCATGTCATAATCAGAAATACGACAACTTTTCATGCAGAGCTTCTTCAAACCGGTGAATATTTCAACTATGCAGGAAATTTCAGCATCCCCAATACTTTCACTCCCACATAATGCTAATCACTCTGACTTCGGTAATTTGTAGGTAAGAGCTCCAGATTAACACACCAGTAGAATTAACACAATTAACCACAAGCTCTTAAAAGTTGGGATGGTATTTGGACATACCAATTTACCCATAATCGTCCATCCTGTTTGTTTTAGCGACCGATGTGAAGCTTCCTTAAAGGTTACAGTACTCACCCGTTAATCATCTTCTTCTCAATGTAGTATAAATATGAGTCATTTCTGATATGGAGTCTTATTTGAACAAGGTATATGAAAATAGTAGCTTTTTATTATATAGGGTATGTTTTGGGTGGGGTAATTAATTTTATTGTGTAATGTTTATTGAATTTGTTAACGTAAAACATTTATGGTGTGCTTATGGCAATCAATGAACTTCAATTGCATATCAAAGGAGACTTGGACACTGCAGAAAGCACGAAAGACGTTGAGCGGAAGAAATTTATTTGTTTTAACTTAGGGATCCTTATAAGAATCAAAGAACTGATGGTGGAGTTTTCATCAAAATATATGGGTCAGAAACTTCATTCAGGTAACATCGTATATTTTATTTATTTATTTTGCATCATTCAAGTTTTATTTATTTTTTTAAAAAACCATGGTTGTATGTACTTTCATATTTTCCACTAAATATGCAAATAAACTTTAATCCTGAAAGAATGATAAGTAAAAGTTAAAGGATCAAAACTGTAATTATATAAAAGATCTAAAATGGTTGATATTTAAAACTATAGGGACTAAATTTATAATTATATAAATTAAAAAGTTAAGGGACTGAAATTGTAAATAACCAAATCTAAAAAAGGCATGTTCAAGGACCAAAATTGTAATTATTTCAATAGTTTATTCTTCTACATCTATGCTAGGGGTTATGAGTGGTGTGTACAAAGTACTTTCTGGAAACTTACGAGGGTTAAATTTGGTCATTTTATTTGCTTTCTTTGATGAAAAGAATATATTGTTTAGACAGAAACAAGTGCATTGATGTTACCATTAGTCAGATCTTGGATGGTTGAATTCTCCTTTATCCTTAAAAGTCCTGTGCAATCTGAAGATCCAGATGATTGGAGTATTAGAATGGAGGTATTTTGTCTAAATTTTAAAATATTTGATATTTATTAATGGAATTTGTACTCATATCTCACTTTTTTTTCACCATCGGTGCTTGGGACAATTTGTTCAGAACTTTCCAAGTCTGGCAGAAAGTCAGTTCATGGGTAAGTTTGTCCGTTGTCCCCTCTACCTAAATCATTTATTTTGTTGTTTATAAAACTTAAAAAAATTGTTTTGTTTTCCAGACGTTTTAGTTCCATTGTGGCAAAGATTTGTGTCATCTCTTGGTGTATATGAAATATCTTCAATTGAAGGAATTGAAGATTTATATGAGCGAAGATATGATTCTGATGGTTCAGATTTCAGAAACAAGCCTCGACTCCTTCATCATACAAGTAATAAATTTATCTGTATTTATAGATGTTGAATGACTTTGTGTTGAATTTAATGTTTAACATTTTGTTTTTATCTTTTTGTTTTGTGGGCAAAGACGTCACGGTATCGACTAAGAAATTGGACAAACCTTGCCCTAAGAAGATGTAAGAATTATAATGGGAGCATATTATCTAACTGTTTATAAAAAAATAAATGCTGAACCTCAGTTTCCAATTGTTTATACCAATTTTTACTTCATCCATTTGGTTTTCCCGTCTTCAGTTATAATCAAATTAATTAAAATTATGGTTTGTGGTCTGACAGGTCCAGTTCCTTGAAGATGAGAATTATTTGCTTGAAAGCAAGCATAAAGAACTCAACCTTACCAAGTTTGTAAATTCTAACTGTTAATTACTTTTCTCAAGTATATTTAACTCTACTTTGTGGAAACAAATCAGTGAAAGTACGTTGCTGTTTCTTGCATTTAACCTAAAGTTAAACATGGCAGTGATGTTTAAACAAATCAATATGAACTGGTTTCTTTGTATTTATCTTGAAATGTTTTGTATTTATTTGATGTTTTTTTTAATTTAATGCAGATTGACATGGTTACCCTGTTAATGCCAAGGCAAAAAGTTGTCCAACATGTAAGGGCACTGGGACAGTAAGTTCTTTTCTTTAAGTTTCATATTAATTATGCCCCAAAGAATAAATTTAATGTTAATTTATTATTTTTTTGGTTTTTATCCCTCCATTTATCGCTAGGTGCAGCTCTTGTAAAGGGTCAGATTGTATCATTAAGGTTTCATTTCTAGGATTAATGGAAATTTAAGTCAAAAAAAAATTCCTTAGATGTAAATTAGATTAATTTCTCTTTAATCATTTCGTGCAGGAATATTGTACTTCTTGTGGCGGATTAGGTGTTGTTGAAGTTGTCAACGAGGTTAAAATTCCAATACCAGCAGGTTGGTGTTAATTTTTCTATTAATTGACTTTAATAAATTTGTTATTATTTCTAAATGAAGAATCCATAAAAATGGGATAAATTCAAGAAATAGCAATGTACATTCAATTATCATCTTCTTTTTCTTATTAGGACATTAATTATGCTTTAGTAAATCTAGATTTATGTGAAATTTGGTTTGTATTTGGATAGATCTTTGAAAGTACATTGCTGTAATAAGAAGCTACTTTCATTTCTTTTTATTGCAGCATTTTTCTTATTAAGTTATGGAATTTGAAAAATCTTTCCAACTATAGCATTGTATTTTGGAACCGGAAACAATATGCTACTTTGGTGTGGATATCGTGCGGACCCGTGCGGAGCACGGGGTCCCACTAGTTGAAAATCAAACTATGACCGGACAATATTTTATGTCACATGTTTTATCATGACTATTATTACATTTAGAAACACATCACAAATTAAACCGTGGCCGCAAAATAGTTATAGTCACATGTTTTTTCTTTTTTCTTGACAAATGTTTCCTTTTAGACACATACCATAAATTATACCATGACCATAAACTACTTATGGTCGTTTGTTATGTTTTTTATCGTGACTATTGTTTACTTTATATACATGCTTAACAATTAAATTGTGATCATAAAATACTTATTGTGAAACATTTTATATTTTATCATGACAATTACTTAATCTTAGAGATGATGAAATATTGAACCGTGACCATAAAACTCTTGTATTCACGAATTATTTTGTATACGATAACTATTGTTTACTGTTAACGACGTTTAAAAAGTTGAACTGTGACCATAAAATACTTATAGTCATATATTATTTCGTGTATCACAACCATTGTTTACATTTAGACACAAAAACATAATAAACCAGTGGAGGATAACATGCGTAAATATAGAAATATATAATAAAATGGAAATGCAAACGACGTTTAAAAAGTTGAACTGTGACCATAAAATACTTATAGTCATAGATTATTTCGTGTTTCACAACCATTGTTTACATTTAGACACAAAAACATAATAAACCAGTGGAGGATAACATGTGTAAATATAGAAATATATAATAAAATGGAAATGTACAATATAGGAATTCAAAATTGTAACTTCTAAACAAAATATATGCAAAATTTTAACCCTGGAGGATAACTTCTACATTTTCTTATTAACATTATTGCCAATTGTATTTATTTTTCTTTAAACCTTGTATTGTTGTATAATTCTTTTTTCGGTTATTAGTCTTTTGCATTTCAACAATTTAACATCAGTTCCTATAACATGAAAATATATACATGTTAAAAATTGAAACAAACTTGAACAATATTATTCAATATATAGAATTGCTTAAAAATAAAAGATAAGGTTTAAGTAATGAATACAAAAATTAGTGAATCAACAAAAGTACCTCTGATTCACAGGTTACATGTTTTTCTATCCAAGCCACAAAAGAACCTACCGCCTACCCTATACTTTTTACTTGAGAGGTGTGGAATGACAAAAAGAAGGCTGGCTTTGTCACTTAATCCACTATAACTTTAAAGTAGTCAGGCGGTAGTGGAAGTCCATGTATTGTCTTTTTTATCAGACGAACAATGTATGATACCGTATGCAACAATGTTTATTAGGTTTGAAAGTGACGGTCTACATTGTATTGTCTACATATATATGTGACATATTATAATTATAAAGTTTAATTTGCTTATATACTATGTAAACATGTTGAAATACATACTTGTGCTTATGTTTTGAACTTTTTAAGGTGTGGTTATCTTAATTCACGTTGAGACGAATTCCCAACATTTTCCTCCTCATAGATAGATGCATTATTTTTTCACCATCTTTCAGATTGACCTAGAATAGTATAATTGATGAGTCTAAGAAACAAAGTAACACATATTAAACAAAGTACAATATCATTTCAAACGTAACTGTCAAAACATATTAATAGAAATAAAGTACATTACCATTTCAAACATATTAAACAAAGTACAATATCATTTCATCACCCTCTCCCTCACTCACACAAAAATATGTATTATGAACCCATAAAAAATCTGATTCGTAATAAACAAACTACATTACAATTTTAGACATACAAACCAAAGTACATTACCATTTTAGACATATTAATTGATGCAACATGGAACCGAGACATCGGGTCTTAATATCATATATGGATAGGAGGTCGGAAGTGGGTGCCGCTGGCGAGTTCCCGACTTAATTCCAAGCTGCAATCAGAAAATGAAACCGTTAGAACCGCCCTAGGGCATGTGCCTTAGGAGCAAGCTCCGATGATCAAGTTAGTTCGGTATGCGAGATGTGATGGTTTCTCCTCGCCCGAAAGAACTATTGTAGTGTATGTGTGTAGAGGGTGGTAGAGAATGGAGGCTGATGACTTAGGGAACTAGGGTTTCCTTCTTGTTCTATTTATAGGGGACAATTAGGTCAAGCCTTGGGCCAGCCCAATTCAGGCCCAGCTAGCAGTGCTGTCAAGCAAGGCTGCTAGGAGATCCAGCCAAGCAATGCTGTCAGGTATGACTGGCTGGCAGGCTGTCATGCCGTGCTACCAGGTAGGGCCGATAGCTATGTCGTGCTGTCAAGTGGTGTCATCCAGCTGTCGTCAGGTCGTGCTGTCATGTTATTCGGGTCAGCCGGTGGACCCAATATCATGAAGTCCCCCAGTCCGATATGATTGGTTTCCTACCAATCGTATTGGACTGAAAACAACCATATAAGTCATATGCTATCAAGTCCCCCTAGTCCGACCAATCGCGTTGGACTAGATACAACGGACATGTGTCAAAATATAAGAGGAACAACCAAACCTCGCCCACGGGAGTCGTAGTATGTTAACAGATCCTACGGTAGAGTTGGATATACGCGACGCAGGGTTGGCTTGGTAATCTCTTCTAGCGCTATGGAATGTGATTTGATCGATATGACACAACATGATTTTTGTCGTGATTACGCAGCGAGGTTGTTGTGGCGTTCGTGGAGCGAATACGTTGCGTGATAACGTAGTACGACGGCTGTGTGATGATGCAACAAAATTGTCAGTTTGATTACGCAGAAAAGTCGTAATTTCCGTCGTACCAATTTCCCCCATTCTGGTGTGGGTAGCTGATAGGTAGCCACGTCAGACTAAAGTGAATGGGGAAAAGTTGTCGTAATATATATACATGTTGGGGCCACTGTTAAGATCGTGTGCAGCAGGATTGCTGGCAAGATAATGAGCCGCAAGGCGATTGTCGGGATAACAAGCAGCATGGTTGCTATACAGATAATATGCAGCAGGGCTGCTGACAAGATAATGAGTAGCATGGTTGTTGTCCATATAATGTGCAGCCATATAATATGCAGTAGGGTTGCTAACAATATAATGAGCAACATGGCTGCTGTCCAGAAAATGTGCAACAGGGCCGCTGACAAGATAATAAGCCACAAGGCGATTGTCAATATAACAAGAAACAGGGCTGGTGTCCAGATAATATGCAACAGATAAAGTGCAGCGGGGCAGCTCGGGATATTGTCCTTGTGTTGAGATGTAAAGTGAGAAAGCGTTTGTTGATCGTTAGAGTATAGAGAAGACCATGTGAATTGTCCTCATTGATCATTGTAGAGGAAAACATCTAATGTATGGTGCTAAACATGGCTTAGGCTCGTTAGGTACTCAGACCTTTTTGTGGCTTGGCTCTCGGGCCTTGTTAGGTATTCGAAACTTTTTGTAGCTCTCGGGCCTTGTTAGAATTGCGCTTAGCTGCTAGTGATTTATGTTCCTGTCCTGGGTGATTATTCCGAGTAAAGATATAATGTGGTGCCTGTGTTGCTGGCAAGGGCAGCGCAACAGTGCTACTGGTAAAAGCTGTGCAGCAGTGCTGCTGTCAAGAGCTGGGCAGCGGGCATGAGTTGGGCAGCTGTGTTGCTGCAAGGGTAGTGTAATAGTGCTGTTGGAGAGCAGTGCTGCTGGCAAGGGCTGGGCAGCAGTGCTGCTGACAAGAGTCGGGCAGCGGGCGGCTGGCATGAGCTGGGCAGCGGTGTTGTTGTCCAGAACCATGCATCGGGGCGACTGTTTCATGCTTCATTCCAAGATAATGAGTTGTATGTTTGGAATACATTATTGCGTGTAATACTGGCTTTGTCTTGTAAGTTGCTACCCGGAAATATTTCTGCACTGTGTGTTATGTTAGCCCTTCTACCAGCCTTTTTTTTAAAAGGTGTCGTTTGTTGAATGAGAGGGATGAATGTATGGGATTGAGCCTTGTGTGGCTGTCTGGTAGTACAATCGATTTCAGATTTGCCTCTTTACTTCACCTAAATTCAAAGTGTAAAAAATATGCAATCAGACAGGGGACATCACTTGCTAACACTCTTACTACATCCAAAAATGATATTATTTGACATAGATTTTGTAAGATGGCACACAGTACAACACAAAAAGCAAGATGTACATGCACCTTACCATATTCTTATATACATATATACCCAAAAAAGCATACAATCATTTATGCTCTATTACATAACGAATATGAATTTATCAGTGTTTGATCACACGATAAAACAAGTGGAATATTCACACTCAGTCACTCTTTATGTATGGTAGGCCCCTCCTAATACATGAAACTAATACTTATGTTTTCTTTTAAAAAAAGGAGGGAAGAGATGCCACACATTGTATGACTTCTGAAAATCATGTGTATGTTTTAGCAATTCAATCACAGAACAGGATCTTGGTTTGATTAACTCATGACAACAAACAAGCATAACACCTATATGCAAATTTGTTTTGACATCTATAATTTGTTTATTATTCGTCGTATATTATAAAGCCCCAAAAACTTACTCTTATGTTGCTCATGTTGACATGTACAAATGAATGAGTCACAAAAACGTATGAGGCAACTCAGGCGCAACCATGCAACAAAATATCGCTCTACTTTCAACACGACAAGCAAGCTGATACCTACGATAAGGAGGAGAACCTCTTATAATTTGTTTCAAAATAACAATATATTGTTCTATTCTCCTTACTTTGATGATTCGCATCCAAAAGTAATGTCCAGACATTGATGACAACTCTCGAATGTGCACACATCTCATCTACGGATACATTTGTTTACAATATACACATCTCACGACACTTGATACTTACGTTCATTGTTTTGCACTGGCATGTACAAACAAATGAAGCACAAATGTACAAGCACAAGCCAATTCACAAATAAGGGAAATTCGTTCATATCGCAAAGCCCGATCCCCCTTCCTATGGATGGCGCCAAATGGAACCCAGACATCGGGTCTTGATTCATATCTGGATCATAGGACGTAAGTGGATGCCACTAGCGAGTTCCCGACTTAGTTCCAAGCTGCAATCAGAGAATGAAACCGTTAGAATCGCCCCAGGGCATGTGTCCCAAGAACAGGATCCGACGATTAAGTTAGTTCGGTATGCGAGATGTGATGGTTGCTCTTCGCCGGAGAGAACCATCATAGTGTATGTGTGTAGAGGGTGGTAGAGAATGGAGGCTGATGACTTAGGGAACTAGGGTTTCCTTCTTGTTCTATTTATAGGGGACAATTAGGCCAGGCCTTGGGCCAGCCAATTCCGGCCCAGCTAGCGGTGCTGTCAAGCAAGGCTGCCAAGAGATGCAACCAATCAATGATGTCAGGCATGGGTAGCTGGCGGGCTGTCACACCGTGCTGTCAAGTGGTGTCGTCCAGCAGCCGTCACGTCATGCTGTCATGTTATTCGGGTCATATTCTGGTCGGTCGATGGACCCAATATCATCAAGTCCCCCAGTCCGATGTGATTGGTTTTCTATCAATCGCATTGGACTGGATACAGCCATATAAGTCATACGCTATCATTAACCAAAGTACATTACCATTTCACACATACTAAAAAAGTACGTGTTTTGGTATGGCAGTTTGTTGCAGCCATCTAAATTTGCGAACCAAACTACAAACACGGTAAGAAGGAATCAAGTGTATTTTTAAAATTAAATAGTGAGCCATATCATAACTAATAAACTTAAATTATATCATATCCAAACAATATTTCAAATATAGATATATGTAAAACAGATTGTCATATTAACTTACGTTGGTTATGCCATTTGGGGCTGTTTTGGATGTTGACAAACGTACACATTCTTTGGGCGTTGATATAATTGCTTTTCGGAATGTCAATTCTACAAAAAGCATTAGTAGTCCAATGTTAAAAAAAAGTTAAAAAAATTTTACTTACTTACATTTGAAGTACTTGGAGTTGTAGGAGGCATATTATGTGTATTGGTAGTAGTAGTTGTAGACTCCCCTACCTTTGAACAACCTAGGAAAATTGGAATTCCAATACCTTGAGAAGCTAGATGAGATATTAGAAAATATAATTTCATGTTACATTCATTATCTTTATTGTGTAGCTCTTTCTTAAGTTAGCAATTTTATCTTTTGTCGAACCTTTGGTTCGAGGAATATGATATAGTCGGTCACAGTAACTCCCATCCCAACCCCTTTTACAAATCCGCTATGGTCTTTGCCTAAGAATAGCGAGAGGCAACTGTGGCTGGTTCAAGTATTATTTTTCCTTCTTCAATCACAATTGTTTTCAATCTGGACAAAAATATCGCAAATAATTGTGTCAACCAATGAAACCTTTATTATCGCAAATAGTTGTGTCAACCAATATCGCAAATATCCGCTATTCATTATTTGTTCTTTTTCCTTCTTTATAAAATTCTGCATTTTTTAACGATATTTGGGCAAAGGAAGATGTTAGAACATTTATGTATCATAAAAATACATATGGAGAATATCTTAATTACAGCACAACTATCAAACTTTAGAAACGAAAACTTGTGATCTTTAGACAGAAAAGGGATTGGGGTCCTACCTAAACTGTAAACCATACGCAAAGAAAAATAGATCTTGAAACGAGACAATCGTTTGTTTCATTTAATAAAAAAAAATGCATGCATTCATTTTCTTAACAGTCAGATGATCCCTCTAGTTCCTTTTCAAATACAACATCACCACGAACACGCCATTTAGTTTAATACTAAAGACCACACGTATCACTGATGCTCATACTTTGGTTGTCGTACTTTCCCTTCAATATGTATGTAAATAAGCAAGTGTTTTTTATTATTTATTTTTTTTGGCCAAGATAATTAACGTTTTTGGATAACCTTGGGCTTTTCTCGCTATGGAAATTAACACCAATTGTGGAGATTTAATTCAACTGTTTTTTTTTTTCCTTTTCAATTTATCATTTGTGTTAATCTAGTTATTACTTGAAAGCGGGTCTTATAAATCGGAATTACATTCGGTTCACAAAATGTAATATTAACATGAGATGCCCATATAATTGGAGTAGGGTGCCGATACTTGCACCCAATAGATTAATATATAGTTTCAATAAAATCAAATTGAAACTTTATATAATTGAACGAAATTGGCTCATTAATTATGTAGTTGAAATATCATCTAATATAATGTTAAAACAATAAATAAATCATTTACATTTGTTACTGAAATAATAGGTTTCATATAAATTAAAAGTTTATATAAAACATTATTACTATTTTGATGTATAAAATGGATATATATATATATATATATATATATATATATATATATATATATATATATATATATATATATATATATATATATATATATATATATATATATATATATATATATATATATATATATATAGCAATCGGGTGATAACTTTTGTTAAAGTGAGAAGTCGTGAGGACACCTTAAATAAATTGAAAAAAATAAAAAAATATATAAATAATAAAATGGATCATAGTACTATATTGGAGAAAAAAATTCGAAAAAAAACTTTTGGATCATTATTTTTTTTATAATGAAACAATAATCCACAAAATAAATTTTTTTTGGATAATTACTGTTTTTCAATGAACCAATTTTTTTTTTATAATGATATAGTACTATTCTCGATTTTATGATTTGTATTTTTTATATTTTTTTCAATTTTTTAAGGTGTTCTTACGAGTCCTCACCGGAACGGGACCCTATATATATATATATATATATATATATATATATATATATATATATATATATATATATATATATATATATATATATATATATATATCTATATATATATATATATATATATATATATATATATATATATATATATATATATATATATATAAGTTCAATAGAAAACCAAAATATAACAAGGAACCAACGAACCAATAGTGAGCGTTGGAATTCATATGATCGACGGCCAAAGATAAGGTTGTGAATTTCTTAATTGAACGCGCATGTAGCGAATAATTCCAAAAAATCCACTTCGTTTTTTATTTATTTTTTATTTTTAGAGCTTATTTTTTATCGAAATAAAAAATCGAATATATCAAAATTCATAATTTTTTTATTCCTTTTCAATAGACATTCATATCAATATAGTAAAAACAAAAAAAAATAAAAAATCTTGTTCAGATTCACAACACTTAATCAATGTGAATCTGAACTATAACAAGTTTTATAGAAGATTATTTACATGTGAATGATCATTAAAATTTATTTTTTCAACAATCATTGATCATGCAATAACAACTTATGTGAATTTAAATAAACTTTTAGATTCAGACATGAATCTCACTAAATTTTCATATTGAATTTAAGTAAATTCGTTTATAATCTTTACAATTTCAACATTTTGTAATATACAATTGAATTAACTAAGATTTACAAATTAATTTACTTGAACTTATACACGAATAAACACAAAACTGCTGAAAAATAGGATACAATTATCATTTATATGTGAATTAATATATTTAAAACTAGATGCACACTATTTTTAACCTTTTGATCATACACAAATGAATTAATTAAGATTCACAAATTAATTTTCTTAAATATCACATGTGGATGATAAAAAAATGTTGAAAAAGTCAGGTACAATTATCATTTATATGTGAATTAACATGTATAAAACAAGAAGCAGTTAAAATTCGCAATGTGAATGTAAACTGTATTAAATTTGTATGGAAGATATGTCATATGTAAATGATCAATGAATTCATTTTTTCAATAATTGTTAATCATTTAATAACAACTTATGTAAACTTAAAAATATTTTTAAATTCAGATGTGATTTCAAGAAAAATCACTTATGTTTTTTACTATTTCAATGTTTTAATATCATATACAATTGAGTTAACTCAGATTCATAAATGATTTACTTAAAATTTACATGTTATTGGTAAATAATTATTGAAAAAATTGGATAGATTTGTCATTTAGATGTGAATAAATATATTTAAAATAATGCAGTTCAGTTCAGGTTCACAAGGTGAATCTGGACGAACTTAGAGTACAAAAAACAAAAAAGTTTGTATATCAATATGGATATCTATTTATAGAGGATGAAAAATTATGAATTTTGGTATAATTAATTTTTTTTCGAAAAAAGAATAAGCTTAAAAATTAAAAAAAAACATAAGAAACGAAGTGAGTTTTTTGCTATGATCCGCTACATGCGCATCCAATTAAGAATTTTACATCATTATCGCTGGCCGTCGATATTTTGCATTCTCGCCGTAGGATTGGTTCCTTGGTTCCTTGTTTAATTTTGGTTCTCCATTGAACCTAGCCCTATATATATATATATATATATATATATATATATATATATATATATATATATATATATATATATATATATATATATATATATATATATATATATATATATATATATATATATATATATATATATATATATATATATATATATATATATATATATATATGGTCATGATCTGGTAGACACCTAAAAAATGATAAAAACCGCGATAATGACTCTCGTCCACTCATTTCGTCAAGGACAATAATGTCAAACGTAATTATTGGATTTGACATAATGGCATACGACGCTCGTCCATTGAACGTAATACGGACTCAATGATATAATCACATGTTACGCACGTCCGTACAACATAATTTAGTCGGATTGTTTTATTTTTTTATTTTTTTTTTTAAATATTTTTTTAGCTTTTAATAAACTTCATTTTAGTTTTCTTTTTGTTTTTCAGTTATTTTTTATGTATTTTTTCAGTTATTTTTTGTTTTATTTTCAGTTTTCTTTGTTTTTTTTTTTCATTTTTTCATTTTTTTCCTCAGTTTTTCGTTTGTTTTTTCTAATTTTTTTAATGTTTTTCGTTTAAAACTCGTTTTGGATTATTAGACTTAAGATTCACAACAACTTTTGGATCTTGGATCATAACAAGTTTTGGATATTAGATCATAGGTTTTGGATCATTATACTTAAGAATGATAATATTTAGGACATAATAAGTTTTTATTCATGACATTTTTGGATCATTATAAGTTTTGAATATTAAAAGTTTATTATATAACATTTTGATTCATAACATATGTGGGTCTTGAAATGATCCAAAATTTAAGACACATTTTTGGATCATTTTAAATTTTGAAACATAATAAGTTTTGTTTATAATATTTTTGGATTATAATAAGTTTTGATTGATAAAAAATTAGTTCATAACAGTTTGAATCATTAAACATATTTTGTTTATTAATATTTTTGAATCATACACATTTTTTTTTGCTAATTTGGTGGATTTTTTACTTAAAAATAAAAAAATATACACTTAAGAAACTTATTTTTGAAAAATTCATTTTACAAACTTACTAATATAACGTTTAGGATAATCCCTTAAATTTTCATAATTTTTGAAGATTTTTTTTTAATTTTTGATTTTTTATAAAATAAAAAATAAAAAAATAATTTCTTTTTACAAACTTACTAATAAATTTTTTTTTCAAAATAATTTTTTTCATGATTCACTAATCATCTACAGTAACACCATGGCGGTGATACAAGAAACATGATGACCAATTGTAATGGTCAAGGAAATTTGAAACTTAGTAAAGTTTAAGGATTAAATAAGTGATTGACGAAAGCATGTAAATGACATACATATCAGGATGAATTGTTATCATTGCATGACTGATCTAACAGTCAAAGTCACTCATGATGAAACAATTCGAAGGGGAGAAAGACTCACTGAGATAAAGTCTAATAACTAACGACTAAGTAGGAATGACAAAGTAGAATGCTACTTTTGGTAAATGATCAAAATTTTGTTACGCGAATATTGGTACACACCATCGTGGGAGAATGATTATGTTTGGGAAGTAATTGTGCTTCAGTGCAAAGTAATTTAGAGAGAGAAATTGGATAACATATTAACTTTGAAAAGTCAAACTGGTTATGACATATAAACTATGGAATCCCCACAGATTCTAGTAGATATATATTTTAGTGATAATGAGTTAAGTGAATGGAACATGAGAAGTGGAAGTGGGTGATTTCAAGGGGATGACTACTTAAGCTTGTAAGACCTGTATCCTGATTATAACATATACTTAAAATAAGAGTGTTAGGAATTATATGATTTTTGGTAGTTATAAAGCTAAGAAAAACTTTAGTTACAATTTCATATAAAATCAGCATTTTGTGTCGTTTTTAGAAAAATCATAATTAATTCTAGGAAAATCGTTTGGACCTCAAACCAGTGCACAAAGTTTACAAATTGAGTCTAGTACAATTACCAAAAATAATAGTAAGCTTGAAAATGACATTATCTATGGTAAAAAATGCAATCTTTACTGATTAGTTCGGAATTGACAGATTAGATAGTCTGTTTTCAAAAATTCATAGTAAATCATAGAAAAATAGTATAAATACGTAAAATACATCCCTGGAAAGGTATTGAGATGAATTTTCTAAATATCAAATAAAAACGTGAATTTAATGGGTTTAAGATCGGCTAAACCAGTCTTGAACAGACTGATTCTAGAAGGCCTTTAATTTCAACAAAATTATATTATTAAAATCTTTTGTCAAAAGTGTCATGCCATTTTTCTATTCAAGAATTCAAGTATAAATACCCCCCAAAACATCTCATAAACCACGCCAACAAATCTCAATCCAATATATAGAGGTTTCTAAGCACTAGAGTGTAAGAAGTGAGTGAAAGGAAGCTCAAAAGCCTAGCGAAGAAATTATAGGTTCCGACGACTGGTCATAAGGTAACTACAAACTTTTCTATAGCTTAATTAGGTATTGTAAAATAGTTTTTGTATTAAGAAGTAGAATATTTAATAAGTATAACATATGTTATATTATACTCATTTCTAACAATAGTAAACAAAAACCTTAAAATGTCGTTATTATAACAATTCGTAATTCCGAAAATAATACCGATTGATTTACTTACGAGGACGGTGACTAGGCCGATTACTTGGGATCTGGTTGTTGGATTTTCCGAAAGGCTAAAATGCTGAAAGGATCCTGCCACCCCATCTAATCTTCTACCTGGCTGTTCTTTACTTGATAAATCATGGAGTATCATATTGGAATTACTGAAGGGTTTAATGATACGACTACAATATAGTTAAGGATTAAGAAATGATAGATTTTTTATTATGTTAACAGTTAAAGTTGAAGGAAATACAAAGCCGAAAAAGATAAACGATATAGTCAACTATAATCAGGTGAGTCTTCTCACTATACTATAGGTGATATTGCATGTGTAGGAAGGAAGATATGTTAGACTAAGGTGATCTTACCTGTTATGATAATTGTATGAATTATTGCTATGATAATGATTGTTTGTGGACGGAACGGGATAGCCCGCAAGCCAATAGGCGGAACGGGAATAGCCTGCGAGTCATTAGACGGAACGGGATAGCCCGCGAGCCAATAGGCGGAACGGGAATAGCCTGCGAGTCATTAGACGGAACGGGAGAAGCCTGCGAGCGATAAGACAAGAACGGGAATTGCCCGTGAGTCTTCAGCGGAACAGGGATAGCCCGCGAGTCTCACAGACATATGAATGGTTATGATGTGTTGTATGTTATGTGATGGATCGTATGGTATTTTGAGGAACTCACTAAGCTTCGTGCTTACCCTTTCCCTATATAAACTATTGTTTCAGGTACATCAGGTACCATGGATGGCAAGGCGTGACGTGTATACACTGTGCTGCTTCATTGGAGGACTGTTTTTGAATTAATATTCCGCTATATTGAAATTTCGTTAACTTCTGTTAATCCTGGGGTGTTTTCATTAAACTTATAAGTTATGGAATTTTATGAAAATTAATTAAGTGGCTTTTCTTGTATTGAAGTTTTCGTTTAAAATTTTTTAAATTTACCCTAAATTTTGGGATGTTACAAGTTGGTATCAGAGCACAGCTTGAGAGAATCAGGCTCACTTAGTGAGTTCTGGACTCAAGTTGAGGCTTAAGAGTTTTATTAAAACATTTTTACGAAAGAAAGATGTTTTATGAAGGGTGAACTGAAGACACAGTGTGTACCGCCAGCCGACGCCAGTATGAGAAAAGGGTTAAGTATTTAATATTGTGGATGTTAAAAAAAACATATGGTATATGTTTGCTGAAATGCCTGGTAGAGATCACACATTGTTGTATTATTATCTGCTATTTGCTAATAGAACTGTATGCTAGTGCCGATAGGTTGCTTAGAGATTTCCACTAAGTTGTATACAATATGGACTAAATAGTCATAGAATGTGTGAGTTGACCTTATTGCATGTTCCTTGTTTGGTTGTTGCCTTAGGGAAGATTCTCTTATTTGAAAGACTGTTTAGTTTGATATTGTATACAACTACGTTCGCGAAACAACCTGTCATCACTGGAGGAAGTTCCGTCTTAGTTAGAATAGCAGGGTGGGGGTGGGATTCCAAGTATTCCTAGAAGGGTTGACATATGCCTTGTAAGGGCATATGTGTTAAAATTATCGGTAAGAAGCGAATTGGATATTTCGAGACGGGTCTTGGAACAAACATGGATAGGTGTGGAAGGTAGTAGTAGAGCTCCTACTATCAAAAGCACAGGATCCACGTTCGAGTCGGGAGTTCGTCACGAAGGATCCAAGGAGCTGAATATGTGAGTGTCTGGCATAATTAACTTAAATGCTAGTGTAATGTGGTAAACTTTTATCCATTCAATTTTTGAATGTTGATTGTGAGGTTCAGTAGGAACAATTAAGATGCGATCATACCAGTTTGGTTAGACCGATCATGCTTAAGTTAATTACTGAGCTTAAAGACTGTTGAAAGGGAGAATGCCAAAATGCTATTGTGGTAGCTATTTTTCATGCAACTAATGGGCGCACAAGTCAGACAGGGACTAGAGGATGTAAGGGTGAGTTTTCCAACTCACGGTCAAAGAGGTGCAAGCGGCGCCTGAGATGATAGCGGGTCGTGTGGGTTGAGAGTTTGGATCACTCACTCGTGATTGAGGTAACTGACGATAGAGGTGTTGACTAGGGTCGCAAGCGGATGAGTAACATATGGTGGTTGATGTAAACATCTTTACATTATCGAAACATGTTTATTGAGATAGTGTTTGCCCCGATGCAAGTTGTTGGCTGAGCAGAGTGGGCTTGTTTTTCGTTCGAGAGAGTAAGGGCTCGTAAAAAAAAATTATAAATCGAATAAACAGACTTGGACTTTAGTCCAAGTGGGGGAGGAATACGAAATTAAGGGAACAACATGAATATTATATTGAATCGATGAAATTATTAAAATTATAGTAACATGTCAATATATTTAATTCATTACTACAACTTTATATTAATACATTAAGAAAAGTTTATAGAACTACTAACCTAAACTGAAGAATCAGAAGGAAGCGAAAAAAGATCTTCTACACTCCACTCTTTGTCATCAGTAGGTCGACTTGTACCTTCTTGAGAATTTGGAAGGGGTATGTATTCAGTTATTGGAGGAGGAGCTCCAAGGTGTGGGGTCTCGATAGGGTTGGAACCCGTAACCCCATGATTATGGGCTAAAAACTGACTCGTTTGGGGAGTGTGTAAGTAGGGAAGTGATGAGGAAGGGTTCCAATTCGGAACCAGTTGGGGGTAGCTATAAGGAGGAAACCAGGCTAGGTTACCTACAGAGCCTCCAAAATTCCCCTCACTCACAGGCTCGAGTAAACCAGGATTAATACTACTCATACCAGAATTAGATGGCAGAGATTGCTGCTGTGTATGAGTTCTGGATGAAGTTTCCCCTTTTTCCAGAAATTTTCTTTTCTTATATTCAATCTTATGAGCAGCTTGTATCAGTTTCTTTGTGCCGTCTGTTAGACCCGATTGTGATCCTTCAATTATTGCTTCTTTCTCTCTTTTTAGGTTGGGTATTAAATCTTTCGATAATCGTGTTGCTCCACTAAACTCGTAACCAAATTCCTGTGACACAAATAACTTTAGTAATTACAACTTTACGATATAAAAAAAATGTAATTCCTTACCTCAACACGATCAATAAGAGTTTGCAGACTCGTAAGTTGTCGTTGGGGCCAATGATTGATACCTAATTCTCTACAGCGTTTTTTTAATTGTGTCGTTCCAATGTTGAGTTCCTCCGCAGCTTTCTCAATTGGTTCGTTAAAGTGTTCAGCTATTATTTCCCTACTTAATAAATGTCTGAAACCCCTTCCACTACCACCTGCTATGTTTTCTGAACTAGAAGGTTCAAATCTAATTGTATTGTTATCATTCTGGATCATTTGAACATGATCCTGATTTTTTGACCCAAAGATGGACATTGATTCATCAAAATTAGTGGCCTCTATCGGTAATAATTGTTGGTTTTCAACTAAAATACCAGGATTTTGAAATCCTTCTAGGTTCCTTTGAATCACCTGAAGGTGATTTTGGTATTGAAAACCAACCCCAAACTCGGGATTCATATCAATATTGATGTTATCAATCGTCTGTAATTGATTGTCATTTTGAATGTCAGCCATAAATCCTTGATTCATGGGGATGATCTCACTGCTCATTGAGGGTACGTCGATGAATGGATTGTACTCAGTTAGATCATCCACAAATGGGTCTACAAATAACACATGTCAAATGATAAAACAAAACAGAATACTTATAAATGGATCATTCAAAAGAATTTAACCTGATAGAAGGCATGGAGTCTGATCAAGTGCAAAGTCAGATGCATGCACCGGATCATCTGAGTTAATGTTCAACTCGGGAAAAATTTCCGGCTCATCGTGGAGATGCTCTATTGGTAGTATATCTGGAAGACTGTACCATAATTCAAAATCAAACAAAACATTAGAAAGGTAATCGAAGTATGGATGATAGATGTCTAGAATGTTAGAGTCACCGAACTCTATTAAGAATTCTTGGTTTGAAGTACCCTCTCCTTGCGGAAAACCAGGTCCAGGGTTCGACAGATCGCCCATTGAAGATCTGTTTTCCATGACTCGGCTTTAAATATGAGTTCGTTTATGAACAAACTAGTGATAAGAGAGGACGAGACTGAAAATGAATGTGGAAATGAATGATACTACATACCTGTATATATAGTATCTTGCAGCTGGAACCGAAAGGTCACACGGAACTAAAAGGACACCTCACGTTTTAATTACCGAAATTCAAACTAACTACAGTAGATGCGACTTTTCACTATCCCAAGTGACATTTTTTCAAAATTCTCTGCTTGACTCTGGTGAGAACGAGATAATGAAGAGACTCTTGAAATAAAACAAAATTTTATTTCTCCATATAATGGAAATAGTTTAAAGAGTGTTCAGTACTTCAAAGAAAAAAAAAAAGAACTTATGAAAGATGATGTAAATTTTATATTTTTCAGTGAAACAAAATTTTTTGGAGATTTTACAAATATAGAATTATTTAGCCAAAAAGTATTTAAAAGAAAATATTGAATTGAGACAAATGTGTGTTGAAATATGCGAATTCATATAAATACAAAATAGTGTTAAAAATTAGGTGTTGCAAGTTAACTAGGTTAACTATGTATACATGAAGATTAGAAAGTACTAAATATGTACTGTAGAAAGTAGCCGGTCAAGTTGATGTGTGGGACTGTGAGAAACAGTTAGAGTTTTACATCTAGAGTAACTAGAAGAAATGAAGTATGGAGTGAATGAGAATAATAGGACCTTAAGCATTATTACAGAGACATGTGAAAGTTGAAGGGAAAGATAATGAAACCTTGTAAAGGTTCGACAATAAGATGAGGAGGATTTTTGAAGAACATAAGGACTCGATGGGAAATACATAGAGGCGTTCGAGAATGCGGATTTCGGGACGAAATCCAAATAAGTGGGGGAGACTTGTAAGACCCGTATCCTGATTATAACATATACTTAAAATAAGAGTGTTAGGAATTATATGATTTTTGGTAGTTATAAAGCTAAGAAAAACTTTAGTTACAATTTCATATAAAATCAGCATTTTGTGTCGTTTTTAGAAAAATCATAATTAATTCTAGGAAAATCGTTTGGACCTCAAACCAGTGCACAAAGTTTACAAATTGAGTCTAGTACAATTACCAAAAATAATAGTAAGCTTGAAAATAACATTATCTATGGTAAAAAATGCAATCTTTACTGATTAGTTCGGAATTGACAGATTAGATAGTCTGTTTTCAAAAATTCATAATAAATCATAGAAAAATCGTATAAATACGTAAAATACATCCCTGGAAAGGTATTGAGATGAATTTTCTAAATATCAAATAAAAACGTGAATTTAATGGGTTTAAGATCGGCTAAACCAGTCTTGAACAGACTGATTCTAGAAGGCCTTTAATTTCAACAAAATTATATTATTAAAATCTTTTGTCAAAAGTGTCATGCCATTTTTCTATTCAAGAATTCAAGTATAAATACCCCCCAAAACATCTCATAAACCACGCCAACAAATCTCAATCCAATATATAGAGGTTTCTAAGCACTAGAGTGTAAGAAGTGAGTGAAAGGAAGCTCAAAAGCCTAGCGAAGAAGTTATAGGTTCCGACGACTGGTCATAAGGTAACTACAAACTTTTCTATAGCTTAATTAGGTATTGTAAAATAGTTTTTGTATTAAGAAGTAGAATATTTAATAAGTATAACATATGTTATATTATACTCATTTCTAACAATAGTAAACAAAAACCTTAAAATGTCGTTATTATAACAATTCGTAATTCCGAAAATAATACCGATTGATTTACTTACGAGGACGGTGACTAGGCCGATTACTTGGGATCTGGTTGTTGGATTTTCCGAAAGGCTAAAATGCTGAAAGGATCCTGCCACCCCATCTAATCTTCTACCTGGCTGTTCTTTACTTGATAAATCATGGAGTATCATATTGGAATTACTGAAGGGTTTAATGATACGACTACAATATAGTTAAGGATTAAGAAATGATAGATTTTTTATTATGTTAACAGTTAAAGTTGAAGGAAATACAAAGCCGAAAAAGATAAACGATATAGTCAACTATAATCAGGTGAGTCTTCTCACTATACTATAGGTGATATTGCATGTGTAGGAAGGAAGATATGTTAGACTAAGGTGATCTTACCTGTTATGATAATTGTATGAATTATTGCTATGATAATGATTGTTTGTGGACGGAACGGGATAGCCCGCAAGCCAATAGGCGGAACGGGAATAGCCTGCGAGTCATTAGACGGAACGGGATAGCCCGCGAGCCAATAGGCGGAACGGGAATAGCCTGCGAGTCATTAGACGGAACGGGAGAAGCCTGCGAGCGATAAGACAAGAACGGGAATTGCCCGTGAGTCTTCAGCGGAACAGGGATAGCCCGCGAGTCTCACAGACATATGAATGGTTATGATGTGTTGTATGTTATGTGATGGATCGTATGGTATTTTGAGGAACTCACTAAGCTTCGTGCTTACCCTTTCCCTATATAAACTATTGTTTCAGGTACATCAGGTACCATGGATGGCAAGGCGTGACGTGTATACACTGTGCTGCTTCATTGGAGGACTGTTTTTGAATTAATATTCCGCTATATTGAAATTTCGTTAACTTCTGTTAATCCTGGGGTGTTTTCATTAAACTTATAAGTTATGGAATTTTATGAAAATTAATTAAGTGGCTTTTCTTGTATTGAAGTTTTCGCTTAAAATTTTTTAAATTTACCCTAAATTTTGGGATGTTACAAAGCTACATCACAAAGAAATGAGAATTTCAAGTAAGAAATTCATCAAGGACTTAGTGAGAAGTACTTATTTATATGAGATTATGTAATTGCAAGTTAATCCCACCCTTATATTAGTGATTCTGAGGACGGAATCGGTTATGGGGTGGATAATTGTGATAACTAAATTTTTTGTATAAATGGAAAGTTAGTACAAGATGGGCAGTTAATAGCGCCGAGATCTCGTTGAGATCTCAGTGGGATAGCAGTTTGCGGTCTTATATAAAATAGCGGTTAGGAATAGCGCCTAGGAATAACGGAACCGAGAATTGCGCCAATATTTACCGCAATTTCATTGATATTCTGATTGCGTTATTGCATTAGTTTAGCGTTATTTCTTGGAATAACATTTTGGGCTGCTTCTGTGTTTCAAAACAAATGTATCATTTTTTCCTGGTCCATTCAATTGAACATTTATTTTGTAGCCCAAACACTTAACAATCTCGTAAGTCCTAATCGGTTAATTCTAGCATCGTTCTTTCTTCTCTTTTGTACAACCTAGTCTAACCTAATCAGCCAACAATTACTCTTATTACGGTTGCGACTTCCCATTTCTCAGTTCCTTCCCGTTCTTGATTGATTAGCGATTTCCACCACCAAAATAAACGAAGGAGGTGCTCTTGACCTTCATCTTTATGTGTGTGTGTGTGTGTCTATATATATATATATATATATATATATATATATATATATATATATATATATATATATATATATATATATATATATATATATATATATATATATATAGATTCTACGCAATATAAAAGACCGCCATCCCAACGCTATCTCACCGTGAGAACCGCTTTTTTAAATCAAGGCATGTGACCGCTATTTCATTTTTAACCGCGATAATTGCATAGAGTACAAGTATTTTTTATGTTAAGAAGAACTTATAGTCACGATTATCAAATGTACAATGGAAGGGCAAAATGGTCCAAGAAGGTAAAAATATGGAAACTTATGCCTTAAGACGTTTTATTAAATCATAATGAAGTGTTACTTTATTTAGAACATTTTCTTAATAACATAAGGGCGGAATGGGAATTAAACGACTAAAAGTGAAATCTTTATTAGGCAATCTTTAAAATTTAATATCTCAATACTAAAAGGAATTAGGAAAAAGTTATCAATGGGACTTTTGTAATATTTTAGATAAGAAGAATATAGAAAAATGATTCAAGCCATTTGGAGTTATAACGAAGAAATTATGAAAGTTTCAAAATGGCCAAAAAGTGGCAAAAAAATGGCCAATGAGGCATATTTGAGGGCATGTAACGTAAATTTTATTTAGATTCAGCCTACAGTCAGTAGGGGAAAGTTGTTAAGCTCATTCCCACCATTGTAGAGATATTTAGATTTGTAAAATTTGGATATTCAATGCGCCAATTATGGTATTGTAAAGTTTTTGGAAGAGAAGAGGTAAAAACATGATAAATATATCTAAGGCATGTTCAGGGGCATTTTGGTCATTAACTAATTCAAAATCAGGGAACCTTACCCCTGATCGTGTTTTACTCTGGGCGACGCATTTTTGTTCCTAGGATAAGTAAACCAGAAAGAGAAAGAAAATGGAGAAATTGGGAATGACATCAACCACACATACCCGACGATGTGTGCGTGTTCGATAGTTACAGCAAGAAAGAGAAATCGAGTGAAGGAGAAAGCGGTTATGGCTGGATTCGGTGGCTAGCGACGGTGGCAAGTGAGTTTCTGGTGGCAACTAGGGCTCGGGAAGGCTCCTTCAAGTCTGATTTCATCAAGAATGCCCAAGAACACTGCTAATTTTGCTATAAAAGGCAGATTTTGAAGGTAAATAAAATTTGACTTTTATGAACCCTAGCTATGTGAGCTTGGAGAATTCTTAATGCATGTTGGATTTGGAACATGTTTTCTGATTTATGTCACAATATGAGTTCAAGAATACAAGGAATTGTGAAGTTTGGATGCTTGACTTGGATTAACTGAATGCATGTTTAATTGGTTCAAAATTTTGCGTAGAATCCTTGTGTTAAGCTAAAATATGGTTGGACTCATGAATTTTGTTGGTGATACATCGATGTTATTGGTTCTTTCATAATGTTGGAAATTTGGAATTTGGTCATGTTGAAGTTGAATTTGGTGTTCTAGTTCAAATCACATAATATATCCAAGAGTAGCTATGAATGGTAACAATGTGTTGTTTCACATGTTACTTTTGCATCCATGGTTGTAAAGTGTTTGGAAGCATCAAGAACACTTGATGTCAAGTTAGAATGTTTAAAAGAATCAAGAATACGTTGTGGGTAAATTGAGAATTTCATATATTTGACTTTATATCAGTCAACTTGGTAATTTTACATTGAAATAACGTATAAAATAATTATAAATTGATGGAAATAATTTTTTCATAATTGATATGTACATATGGGTGAAACGATATTAGGTTGGATTCTTTTGATAGAAGTCTAAAAATTGGGAACATGACGCTTACGATTAAGAAGCTAGTAAAACTTGCTATTTGGGACAATTATATGTTATTGCATGATGATGTCAAGTTAAAATGCAAGTTTTAGTTGAAATTTATATCATGTATTACTTAGATGAAAAAGAGACTAAAAAGAGGACGACATTGACTTTTGGTAAAAAAAAAAATAGCATAAATTGGTGAGATTGGTAATTCCACCGTTTACAAAGGAAAAAGGAATAGAGATTGTACTTACATGTTAATTTGGAACATATTACTGATAATTTGAAGGAAAATGTTAAGGTTTTTGCCGGTTCCTAATTTTTATAAACTTTATTGGTTGAAATTTGCCGAAATGGCATAAATGGGTACAACGAAAGATGTTTTGACATCTAATTATTGAGATAAGTTTATAAATATGTAAAAATTAGAAAGTTGTAGAAGTAACCTTGTGAAACCTGAAAATACCATGTTTGGTCAAAATGGGACAAAAGGGTAAAACTATCCAAAATGGTTTTATGCTTCAAGGATCACACTTAGTCATTGAAATGGAATTAGATAATGGCATAAAGTAGTTCAAGAATGATTACACAAATTTTGTATGCTTAGTTGTCTAATAAGTTCTAATATTCTATTGAATTAATAGAGATTGAAGAATGCTTGGAAGCAACGAAAGGATAGAGTTGTATGGATTAGTGTAGCTAGACGTACCTAGCTACTAATGTGAATATATGTGGCTTTTTTCCACTATGGAGTACATGGAAAATTATTGATAAAGCTTTTACGTGACTTGATATGATATGCAAATCTTTCTACTTATGTTATGATTATGAAAGTTTTATACGATGATTTTGAAATATTGTTTTGGCTTCAAGCCTACTATGCTTATGAAAGAATGTTTTGGTAGCAAGTCTACTATGTGTTCATCTTATTAATTCTTTTCAAAAGAATAGTGGTTATACATGTTACATGACTTGAATTCTTATGTAAGTTTATGAAAGATTAAATTATTAATGTTTATGTTATTATACATGCATCGCATGGCATTGTGTGCTTGACTTGCATAAAAGAAAAGTGGTGGATGCATGAATACATAGAGTGTGATTGCATATGAGTCGGTGAGTTCCGGACACGTCTCTGTAACAAGACAACAAGACTCTACTAGAATGGTACCTCCCGTCGGGAAGTAGAAGTCTCCTATGACGCTAATATAGGGTGGTTCATTTTCTTATTTTGGTCAGCTTTTGGTCTTTAGAGACCCTATGACGTGGTATATAACCACCAGCTATTGTCACGAACGTGACATGGTCGTTTAGATCTTATGAAGCGGGTAGGAAAACCCGTCAACTTTGCATTGGTGTGAGACACATGCATTGCATACTTTCATTTTTGCATGAACTATGATAACGTGTAAAAGCGAAATAAATTATCTTCTACTTTGAAAGTGTTGTTTGTGTGAATCGTCTTTTAAAGAAG
>CM042016.1:100974074-101004074 GCA_023525715.1 Cichorium intybus | reverse complement strand
GACCAATTTTAACAAGTATATATCCTTTGGTTGGTATTTTTTTCTAAATAAACTTATATTATGCTTAGACAAAACTGCAAAAATGGTCCATGTGGTTTGTGATTTTTTGTGGATAAGGTCCCTTGACTTTCAAAATCGTGAAAATAGTTCTTATCTGGAGGTTTCTTTTGGTTTAGGTCCCTGTCTCAATTGAAATGTCTTTTTTACCCTTTTTAATTTATTTTCATTTTATTTTTAAATATTTACAATTTTAGTAAATGAAAAAATAATATTAAATTTCCTCACTCCACCCTCCAATTTCGGCCGTACCTCTCTTTCTCTCTCTCTCTCTCTCTCTCTCTCTCTTATGTCGACCACCACCGGTCACCCTTTCCTCCCCTCCGGTCACCTTCTCCTTCCAGAATTTTAAAAACAAAGATCAACCATAGATTAAGAAAACATTGATCGAAAACAAAAGTGGGAACAATTGCCTCATTATTCTCTGGCACGACAGGGGGAATAGCAGTTGTGGTGGAAGAAGGGATAAAAAACAAACCACCACCACCACAAATCAATCACACACACATTGATCCATACACACAGAAGGAGATGAACACATTGATCAATACTTTCGAAAGGGCTAGGATTTGGTTGCTCTTCATCTCATGAGAATTGTTACGGGAATACAGAGATCATTTCAGATGGAGGACGAAGAAGATATCGATTGGAGTAATAAACGAAAATCATTCACCGGTGGAATTGGAGTCGCATCTCCTAAGGCCAAGACAGATGACAAATTGAAAGCTAGGGTTTTATAATAATCATCAAGAAAATGAACTTTGTATTTTTTTTGTTTTTAGGGTATCGAAATCTCGAAAAAGGGAAAGGATGACTCATGTTTTTGTTCAGAGAGGTTCTTCTGCCGTCGGGTCTTCTTCATCGTCTAATAATACAAACTGGTCGAGTTCTTCATCTTCAATGGAGCCCTCTGCTGTGTTGTCGCCTCCAATCTTCGTAAGCATCTTTCACTGCGGTGACTAGATACACCCAGTCTACAAATGTTAAGAATTGTCACAAATCACAAATTAGAAGCATTAGAGCTGCATTGATCTTGAAATCGGACCAAGGAAGGTTTCCACCGCCACCACCAGACATTTTCCATCGCACCCCACTACCCTTCGTCTTTTCCGGTGAGAGGTTCGCACAGCAGCAAAGGGTTGATCCTCCTTTGCCATTCTATCTCTCTCTTCCTCACATTTTCCTCGATCTAGCTGCTCATACCCGACAACACGCACACATACTATCGATGTGTGTGTGGTTCCAATTTGTGAGTTGTTCTTGATTTCTCTCTTTTTCGAGCCCTAAAATGATGGTTGGGGAGGAAGAAGACGACTAAATGTTTGAGAGAGAAGGGTGTAGAGTCGGGTAGGGTAGAGGGGTGGGTTTTTTATTTTTTATAACTATTAAAATATATAAATTGGCAAAAAGAAAAAAAGGAAAAAGAAATTAAAAGGGTAAAATAGACATTTCAGTTTGGACATGGACCATATCCACAAAGAAACCTTTGCAAAAGGACCATCCATACAAAAATGCAAAGGTTTGGACCAAAACACAAAAAAAACAGCAAACCACAAGGACCATTTTTGTAGTTTTGTCTTATGCTTATCTGAACAATGGTTTGTTTAATTGTACCTTCTGTTTCATATGTTTTTTCTCCCAATGAAGCTCTCTGATCGGAAACTTGTTACTATAGCTTGTTTTTTTGTTCATTTATTTTGTGATACTTGAATTATGGATTATTTTTTAAGTATTGGCCCTACAGTGCATCAGATCTGAGTTGAGGTATTTTATATCTCTAGTTGCAAGTATAATATGCCCTACAGCCCTATATGTGGTTATTGTCTCAAATCTAGTCCTTTATCTCTTGTTTAAATATACGATATCATTCTACATATGTTCATTGTCTTAGATTTGGTCCTTTTATATCATGTATTACTTTATTACTTAAGACATTTCTCAAATTTAGTCCTTTCTTAGATATTGTCTAACTTTATTATCTTAGATCTAGCCCCCATCCAGATCTACTCCTTTTTAATATTTTTGATTTGCTTATGATTCCTTCTCTTTATTGTTAGAGTTTATCTAATATTCACCGCTGATTCTTTGCTATATGTTTGGGTTATAATCTTATATGTTTTAATCTGGCTATCATTAATTGGCCAAAACGACCAGCAGGTGTTTGCCTGGTAGTTTCTGCTTATTGTAAGTGTTATTATTTCCTTGTGGGTGCATGGATGTTGTTCAATAGGCGTTTCCTAGACATCTCATTAGCCTATAACAAGGGTTCTTTTGTGCTACTTGATCTATGGTTTGTGGTTTGTGGTTTGTATTTGTTGACTGTCAATTATTTAGTAATTTATATGGTCTGTTTCATTTGCTTCTACCTGCTTGCACCGGCTATAAATGGGCATATATTCATGTTGGGTAGAGTCAGACTTGTAAACATGCTAGATTTATTCTTCGATAATCCAGTCTCATGATTGTCTAGAAGTATATCTTTTGCATGTCTTATCTGAAAGTTCATCTAAGTTAAAAGTTGATTTAAGGCAAGCTTATAAAAAGATAAATGTATCTATTTCTTTTAATACTTATAAGACGATAAACATGTATACTGAAGGATCAAATAGTGTGTCGGACTATTTCAACAGTCTTAATAGGCCATAGAAAGTGTTTGATTCATTATCTAGGATTAGTAAGCGTACATGTGCGGCTTCTAAAGATCGCCAATCATTTTCAAATCACTTAAGGCTTCTGAGTTTCTAATAGTTCTAATTAAAAGTTATAGCTTTATTAGAAGCAATATTTTAATACAAGAGCATCTTCCTAGCATGCAATATGTTTTTCTACTATTTCCAAGAAGGGGTCCTGATTTGTTCGTATGGACCAATCCCTTGCAGGTGCCATAAACTAATGCGTAAGACCATAAAATTTATAAACTGATCTTACCAAAACTAATTATTATCAAACACTTGTTAGTGTACCTAATCGTGCAACAATATGTTTATGGTAAGAAAGGGTGTCGAACTCTTGAGGAACAAGTATGAAATAGAGTTAGCAACTAAAAGGGAAACTGGAATGGAAAACTGATATGGAAAATAGTTCTGAAGGTATTCTTATTTAGAATCGACTTCACCCTTCAATTATGATTGATTTATATTATGTGCAATGGTTATTAATCTGTTGTTCAGTGATTCCTAAGATGATTAGTTATATTGGTCCTTTCATTAGTCCTAATGATTCTAAAGATTCCTAATCACAATGGTCATGTTACTTAGTTATCTTTATTACCATACATTAAGTTCATATCATGTGGTCTAATTTGACAATTAATCTTAACGGTCACGGTGACTAATTATTGCACGTAATGCATCTTACGTGCTAAAGTTTATTACTTTATTGTCCTAACCCTAGGATTTGGTCCAACTCTAGTCACACCTATCTAATCATCATAGTACAATCATGATTAAAGCTACACAATCATATTGGTCCTCTAGATTGCATAAACTCAACAATAGAACGATAAAGACTCAAACTTTAGCATATAAGGATCTTTCATTAAACAAGCAAGTTAAAATAAACAACTTTTAATAACTAAATACAAATCAAAATCACAACTTTAGGGTTTCATTTAAACTAAGTAAAAACTATGGGGTGTCGATCCCAAATCTATAACAAGAACAGAGAGATACCATAGAGTTCACTAATTATAGCCAAACAATAAACGCATACGATAACCTATATAGTTCCTGCTCCCGATCCTTCATGATTTCTGCTCCGTAGTAGCCTTTTGGGCTCCCAACAACCATATGGACTCTCAAAACGTTGATTTGGGATTTTCTCATTGGTCAAAACCCTTTTGAAATGGAAAACTTGTGTAAAAATCACAGCTGAGGTCGTTGAAATATTTTTTTGCCAATAGGGATCACCTCGCAATTGTCCTTTTGTCCTTGTCGCGATCAGCCAAACTTTCACGTTTCATTGTTATCTCGTCTGCTTCGTCCCTATCTGTAGCATCGTGTTGCACTCTTGTATGCATCGCAATTTTGTTGAAAAATCTCTATTTTCAGCTCCTTTTGCTCGAAAATGTCATATATCCTTAAATAATCAAATCTAAACCATTAAGTACAATTTATCTCAAATTTATAGCTAATTAGTATCTGATATCGAAAATAAAATATGTAAAAATAATGTGCTAACAGGTCCCTTAAAGGTAGTTATCCTATTACCAATTCTAGTACAATTCAGAGTTCTATGTTTGTTGCGACAGATTTTGATTTTAGAAAGAAAAATGGTAAAACTTTAAACCTTTTTTGTAAACATTGTAATATGAAAGAGAACAATATGGAAAAGTGTTACAAACTTCTTAGATTTCCAAAAGGTTTCATTAAGTTGGCAATGGCTGATGAGCAAGTGTCAAAGATTATAGGGTATATTAATTATAAGTCCTCTTTGGTACAAGTATATGCTAATATGGCAGGTATTGTGGTTTCTTTTAATATGGCTTCTGTTAGTGATAAGTCGTTATTTGTGGTCATAAGTGGGTTGCTGACTCTTGAGTCATTCAACACATGACTAGAACTAATGCCGTCTAAATAAACACCGTTGACGTTTCTGAATTAAAGTTACAAGTACATCACTTGTAACACCGGTTTTCATAAATTGGCATGGGTCAAAATAGGATCTTGACTTACCCAATTATACTTGAGGTGTTCTTGTGTAGGCCTAGTGTGTAAATTTGGATGTAGCAAGAGTTTGTGGATTGAAAGGTGTTGATGAAACAATTAAAGTAATTTGGTCATGTTATACAACGTATAGCATAGGTCTACACGACATGCGTAAAGTATATTGCTAGAACTGAAGAAAAGGTGAAAGTGTATTGCTATTTTAAAATTTTGGTGAACTTAAGGCCTACACCATGTGTAGGATGGACCTACACGACATGTATGTGGTGCAGAAGCTTAAAAAATAAGCCTTAACTTATTTTATCACTTATCGCACACCACTCAAACCTATAGAGAAAAGGAGGAACGAATGACTAAGGGTTAAGGCAAGTAAATGGAGCTAGTATCAAGGATGTTGGCTTATTCTTGATATGATGATTTATGTGTATGGCAATAGTGTTATTATGTTGCGTAAGTACTTTGCTGGGTATAATTAATTTACAAATATTGTGGGAAAGTTTATGTGTATCAATTAGTAGCTTGAGTGCATGACCCTTTATGGCCGGTATTCAAGAAAGTTGATGAGATTAGCATAATATAGTTGGGGAATGAAGTCTTAAATAATTGTGACTAATATAGTGATTTTATTAAGCCGGTGAACTTTCTTGAGTGGGTTACATAACGATGTGACCTTGTGACACCATATAGTGAGTAAACAATGTTTTCCTCTTATGGACGTGTTAATATAGTGGTTTTATTAAGCCCTTGTGGCTGGGGTATTTTGTGGGCCCTTGTGGTTGGTTGTATTAGGCCTTTATGGCCTGTGTATTGTGAGGGTCTTCATGGTCAGATGATCTCATTTATTATTATTTTACCATTATTATTGTTGTGTAGGCCTTTGTGGTCGGATGCTATTTACTTCGGGGGTGTTACAGTGAGCTTTTGTGACTCGAACCGTGGTGGTCGAGAAGGGGACGCATTTGTGGTTGATTTTAGTTATTATTGTTGTGAGGGCCTATATGGCTAGGTGATTTCACCTATTATTATCGTGAGGGCCTATGTGCTCAGATGATCTCACTTATAAGGGGTATGGTTAGCCTTGGTGGCTCGATACCATGAGGGTCGAAGAAGGGATAGATTTATGGATGGTGTGGTTTCACGGGGTTGAATGGAGATTCGTGGTGGGCGTGTGGTTATCTGGTGATGATTTAAATTTATGCTAAATATCTGGTTGTAAAAAATAATTACGCGATGCTATATGTTATGTATTATTATATACTGTTATCAATGTGTTAATATTGAGACTGTGATTGTTATAATTTAAGTTGCTCACTGGGCTTTTGTAGCTCACCTTTGTGGATGGTATGGTTGCAGGATTAGGTGACGTAGCGTCTAGCTCGGATCGTAAAGCGATACCTGAAGATAGCTTCTTGTAATTCGAAGACACGAGTACACAAATGTTGTATTTCATAAATATGAATTGAAAACTATGGGTATACTCGATGTTGTAATTAGGGTGTTACATCACCCTAATGATGACACTGGTGCAACTACTGCTAAAATTAGAAATTTACAAATATCTTCATCAGCTGTGTTGTTTGATATCTAGGTGGTTTCTGATTTCAAAGTCTAATTACTATTGATTCATAAACTTTTTAGGGATAATAGAATGGGTGTTTTCTTTTTTGAAATTAATTATTACCATCAGGATTTACAAGCAAAATAAATAACGAATACTGGTAAAGAAGTTGGTTTTCTATCTTTCTTAGATAATTGTAAAGTGAGTAGTTCAACCATATATTGCAATTCTATGTGTTATGTATGTTGGTCTGTTTTGGCATCATAAATTTGGTTAACCATTTGATCAAGTTATTTGTGTGTTAGAAGATAATTTAGGATGTGATAAAATGTGGGTCTTTGCCTTGTGATATTTATCATAAGGCTAAAAGGACTCATGAATCTTTTTCTTTGAATGATCATAAGTCTGTCAGTCTAGGTGAGTTGGTTTATTTGGACATGTGGGGTCTTTATAAAGTTCCTACAAAAGATAGATTCAGATTTTTGTTTTCTCCCCGTTGTGTATGTTACTCGGGTAGTTTGGGTTTATTTACTTAATAATTAAGATGAAGTTTTTGAAAATATGATTCTGTTTTTTTAATGTGTTGAAGCTGCATTTATTCAAATTTATTAAAGTGTTAGGTATGACACTGGCAGTTAATTTTTAAATTTAAAAGTAAATACTTTTTTTTGAAAACCAAGGTAATTTATTCATCAAACCTCCGATGTTTACACTCTACAACATAATGGTGTTGTCACTACTAGAAAAAGTCTGAATAGCTATGGAAGTGTGCTACGGAAGTGTCATCCGTAGCTATTCTGCTACGCAATATGCTACGGAATAGCGATCCGTAGCTATTCTGCTACGCAATATGCTACGGAAGTGTCATCCGTAGCTAATCTGTTACGAAATAAGTCTGTAGTGTATTCCGTAGCAACTTCCGTAGCAGATTATGTAGCAACCTTTAGCTACGAAGTTTTTAGTGACGGATTGGATCCGTAGCAAATTCCGTAGCTAAACATGAATGGCTACGGAATATCATGATTTTGCTACGGAATTTGTCCGTAGCTATTTCACCTTTTTCTTGTAGTGTGTAGAGAGGAAGCGTAGACATTTAATGAATGTTGTTAGATATTTGTTATTTCAACCTAATTTACCTTTAAATTTATGGTAAGGAATGATTTTAACTGTAGTTTTTTAGTTTAGCAAACCCCTAGTTCTGTTTTGAGTGGAAAATCCCATTTTCTTCTTATCTATGAACGAAATCCAAATATGAATTTTTATGTCTTTCATTGTTTATGCTTTAAAAATAAACTTAACACTTATGATAAGTTTATGTCTTGGTTTAAAAATGTGTGTTGATTGGTTATTCAAGTGTTAAAAAGGTTTAACTTTTGATCCTTGATGGTCATTCTGTTTTCATTACAAGGGATGGTAAATTCTATGAAACTATATATCCTTTCAACATGGGTCTGAATGAGTGTTCTACTATTCTTGATCATGGAGACATTAACAATGTTAACTTTTTGATAGAATCTATCAAATTTACTCGAATAAAACAACCAGTCTTGATACTTCCAATGATGATCAAATTATTGTTGGGAATTTGTTCAAAAGGATGGGTTTCATAAACACATAAAATGATAGAAAATTGCAACAGAAACATAAAATATTTTGAACAAACATAAACATTTTATTCCTACCAAGGATCAAGTTACATGCATGAAAATATAAAAACAACATCCATAGAAAATATTAAGATTACAACCTTTGAAGGCCTTTGAATCAAACTGGAAAGTTACAGGTTGTTGACGATGGCAACAAGAACGAAAGTAGCTTCTTCTCTAAAAGTATCCACCAATAAGAAAAATGACACCATGGAATGATAGTTCTTAAACCTTATGTCTTGCACTTTTCTTAAGCTTAAAATACAAACAAACTTTGTGCTTTGAAGAGAACAAATGCGAGACCGTCCTTTAGTTACTAACTTACTTAGCAAGATAGATGAGGGGGAATATGAGAGTGTATATATTCATCCAAAAGAAAGAGAAGAAGGGTTGAGAAGGAGAAAACACTTTTATCTTATATCATCTCACATGTAAGACCCTCTTACATAATTATTTCACTTTGAAAGCAACAAGAACATGCGTAACGGAAGTGAAGTGCTCAAATCTCTATTATTGGCCTCTTAGGGTGGAGCCGTTCACGCCAAAAAGAGGAGGGAGAGGAGAGAGTGTCCAACATGAAAGTGGGCCCCATTATCTTTTCTTTATACTTTATAAGCATTTTACCTTTTAAATATTATAAAATATAAACCCAAATATTAAATAAAATAAGTCTTATATATATATATATATATATATATATATATATATATATATATATATATATATATATATATATATATATATATATATATATATATATATATATAAAAGATATATTAAGGACAACAGTTATTGTGAGACATGTAGACAGTGCTCTTTTGTGAGAAATGACAAATATAATATCATTTTTTGGTAATGTGAATACAAAACAAACATATTCTCATAGAATTATTGTCATTAAATCTTTTATATGAGTTATATGGAGTTTTTATGATTCATATTCTGTCAGAATGAGAATAAGTGAATCATAATAAGTGAAACACAAGAACGAAAGATAATCATTGAAAACTAGTTATAATAACAATAATTCTATGAGAATATGTTTGTTTAATATTAATATTACCGAAAAAACATATTATAATCGTCATTTCTCATAAAGTAGTACTGTCTGCACGGCCTCACAATAGTTGTTGTCCGTAATATAACATAGTTATATATATATATATATATATATATATATATATATATATATATATATATATATATATATATATATATATATATATATATATATATAGGGTCCCGTTCCGGTAATGACTCTTTTTTCGGTGAGTACTCATAAGGACACCTTAAAAAATTGAAAAAAATATAAAAAAATACAAATAATAAAATCGAGAATAGTACTATATCATTATAAAAAAAATTAGAAAAAAAATTAGATCATTGAAAAACAGTAATGATCCAAATTTTTATTTTTATTTTTTGGATCATTGTTTCAATATAAAAAAATAATGATCCAAAAGTTTTTTTTTTCGAATTCTTTTTCTCCAATATAGTACTATGATCCATTTTATTATTTATATTTTTTGTTAATTTTTTTCAATTTTTTTAATGTGTCATCACGAGTCCTCACTTTAAGAATAGTCATCACCCGATCGCTTATCTTTATATATATATATATATATATATATATATATATATATATATATATATATATATATATATATATATATATATATATATATATATATATATATATATATATATATATATATATATATAGGGTCCCGTTCCGGTAATGACTCTTTTTTCGGTGAGTACTCATAAGGACACCTTAAAAAATTGAAAAAAATATAAAAAAATACAAATAATAAAATCGAGAATAGTACTATATCATTATAAAAAAAATTAGAAAAAAAATTAGATCATTGAAAAACAGTAATGATCCAA
The DNA here is from genome assembly GCA_023525715.1 of Cichorium intybus. Taxonomy (NCBI): domain Eukaryota; kingdom Viridiplantae; phylum Streptophyta; class Magnoliopsida; order Asterales; family Asteraceae; genus Cichorium; species Cichorium intybus. The sequence continues at coordinate 100,994,259 of CM042016.1, read as the reverse complement.
ATTTTTATTTTTATTTTTTGGATCATTGTTTCAATATAAAAAAATAATGATCCAAAAGTTTTTTTTTTCGAATTCTTTTTCTCCAATATAGTACTATGATCCATTTTATTATTTATATTTTTTGTTAATTTTTTTCAATTTTTTTAATGTGTCATCACGAGTCCTCACTTTAAGAATAGTCATCACCCGATCGCTTATCTTTATATATATATATATATATATATATATATATATATATATATATATATATATATATATATATATATATATATATATATATATATATATATATATATATATATATATATATATATATATATATATATATATTCATTAATCATACAATACAAATAAATTATATTCTTAAAAAAAGATGCAAAGTTATTTATTTAAAATCATTTAATTCTTTTAAATTATATAATCATTACATTCTTAAATTAATTCATACCATATGAATTCCTGTTAAGTTATAATGCTATCTCATTAAAATAACAATCAAAAGGTTCATGACTTTTTATTTTGAATCAAAATCACAACATAAAATATTCATTTGGTGTGACCCTATAAGGTCATATGTTATTGGCAATGTCATTCTATACTGGTTCTTTATAATTTAGTTCCAACAATTATTAGCAACAGTTTGGTTATTCGGCCACATGGATTGAATGGCGAAAAGGCCCATAAAACTGTCGTTGTTGAGGTGCCTAGACAAAATAATATGTGCCATTTAGTTTTTGAGGAAACCAAGTTAATGAGTGAATCTAAATTTGAATCATTTGGTTTGAATAATGTTTGTGATGTTCCTCCATCGAGTCTTAGACGTTCTAATAAAAAGGAGAGTTTGTTCTAGGTTTAATGAGTACATCATAGAAGGAAACCTAAATTTGGAATTGAGAAGTTTATTAGGTATTTAAAGTTGATTCATGGGTCTAAGTGGTCTATGTCTAGTTTAAACAAATCAATGGAACCTAGTTCCTTTTTTGAAGCTTCTAAAGATCCCAACTATGTTAAAGCTATGAATAAAGATATGTGCATTTACATAAGAATGCAATGTTGGTAATTATCGACTTGCCTGATGGGAGATTGAAATAAAGTATAAATATAATGGTGAGATTGATTTATTTAAAGTTATACTTGTTGCTAAGGGGCATAATCAAATTGAAGGTCTCGATTTTAATGAGACCTTTTCTCACGTTGCAAAGTTTGTTATTGCCAGATGTGTTATATGCATGGTTGTTAATATGAATTGGAAACTATATTAGCTTGATATTAATAATGATTTTTTGTATGGCTCTATTAAGGAAGAAGTTTATATGCCCCTTCCTCAAGGATACTTTACAAAAAATGATAGATAGGTTCGTAAGCTAGTTAAGTCGCATTATAGGTTAAAAAAAGCCCCTAGTAAATGCCATGAGAAATTGACATCTGCTTTATTGGAGTTTGGTGTGTATAAAGTAAAGATGATTTTTCACTTTATACTAAACAGAAAGGTAGTATCTTTGTAGTTTTGTTGTTTATATTGATTACATTATTTTGACAGGAAATTGTGAAAGTGAGGTCAATAATGTGAATTGTTTTTTAAGCCAAATTTTCTTTAAAAATATTTGGTCATCTAGTGGTTTTTTTTTTTTTTTTTTTTTTTTTTTTTTTGATAACCGAGGACCCCACCCGACTCATCCTTTGGATGACCCTGATGAAGCAACCTCGGGGCCCACGCACACCTGGCAGCAGGGTGGTCCGGGTCAATCACCTACGGGGGTAGTGAGGTGGCCAGTGGCCATCCCCTGATTGAAACCTAACACTCCTTATGAGGAAATGGAGGGAGTGAGATTAGAACTTGGAACCTCTTTATGGGGGAAGAGAAAGAGTCCAAAGCGTTATCCACTAGGCCATCAGGGTGATGGTTTGGTTCTTTATGGATATAGATTTGTTGATTGTAAAAATGGTTTGTGTTTATTAGAAAAGAAGTAATGTTCGGAGTTTGGTCTTTTATCATCTAAACATGTAGCTGCACATGTAGATCTGAACATTGTTATTAATAGTAAAAGAGAGACTGTAATGTAGCTATATGGAGTAACCTAACAGAATATCAGAAGTTAGTTGATAAATTAAGTTATCTAATTAACACTCGTTCTGATAATTTCCTTTGTTGTAAACGATGAGTCAATTTATGCATTGTCCTAGAAGAACTTATTTAATAATTATTGGATATTTTCATTACTTGAACTCTTGTCCACAAAATGTATATTAAATTCTAAGAGTAATTCTTTGAATTTAGCTACATGGGTAAATGCTGATTGGCGAATATGTATTTCTACTCGTTGTTCTGTAACGGTTTACTGATTATTTATTGGCAACTCTCTTGTTTCTTGGAAGAGCAAGAACCAGTCCACTGTTTCCAAGCATTCTACTAAAACAGAGTATCGTGACTTAACTTTATTAACATGGGTTTTGAAAGTTTTGAAAAATTTACATATACACTGTTAATTGCTTATATATATTTTATGATAACAATTTGTTGTTCTTATTTCTTTGAACCGAGTTCTACATGAAATAACTAAACATATAAATATAGACATTCATCTTGTGTGACCAGGTTTTAGAAGGAGTTGTGAGAATGGTAAATGATATTCTCAATAAACCTTTGAGTTCAAGCAAACATAATTTTCTTTCTGAGACACTTAGATTGATTAATATATTTAAAGTTTAAATTGAGGGAGGGTGTGTTAGGTGAATGTGAACATTTTGAAGTTGTTTTTTCAAAGTTTGGTGAAACAATTTTCAAAGGTTGGTGAATGTGTTGAAACACAACTCTACATTCACATTACCTTCTCATATGTATAAATAGCCTTCATATGTTCAAGGAAAAATTGCACCACAACTCAATACCTATAAGAATTGAGTGTATCTCTTGTAATCTCCTCATTCAAATAAAATCCAGTTGTAGCCCGTGGACGTAGGATTTGCACCGAATCCGAACCACGTAAAAATCCTTGTGTTCTTCTTGCTTTATTTTCGTGAGTTTGTGTGTGTGTGATAGTGTGTTTCCGCTGCGTGTACCCTGTCCGATTCCTAACAACTGGTATCAGAGCTTCGGGTTTCGGAGGAGGTCTCGGTTTTAGAAATTAGAGTATGCTCTGTGGTTGCAGTTTTGTCTGATCTTCCACATCAGAAACTAATTTCTATTAATCGTATTGAAGGTGTCGCGGTACTTTGAAGGGTACTGTTCTGTCACACAAAAGTACTATAAAATATTTGTCTCTTGTTTGTCGTAATGGCTGAAGACAAGGTTGTAATCGAGAAGTTCAACGGTTCTGACTTTAGCTGGTGGAAAATGCAATTAGAAGCATTGCTATGTCAGAAAGATTTGGACGTGGTACTTGGAGACAAACCGGAGAAAATGGAAAAAGCTGCTGAAGATGCGTGGAACTCAAAGGACAAGAAAGCTAAGGCGGTTATTACGTTGTCGTTGGAAAGGAGCGTTGCTTTCAACATCATGAAGGAAACCACGGCACATGGTATGATGGATGCTCTGACGAACATGTATGAGAAACCGTCGGCGGCTAACAAGGTGTTCTTGATGAGGGAGTTATTCACTACAAGGATGAATGAGGAAAGTTCTGTTACGATTCACATTAACAATCTAAATTCAATTCTGTCCAGATTGTCATCTGTGGGAATTAAATTTGATAACGAGACTCAAGCTTCACTGCTACTAGCTTCACTACCTGATAGCTGGTCTGGAACAGTAACCGCTGTTACAAGTTCAGTGGGGACCAGTGGTATGACTTTTGAAGGGGTTAGAGATTTGGTTCTTGGCGAGGATGTCAGACGCAAGAATCAAGGTGGATCTTCTTCTTCTGAGTTATTAAATATCGGAAGAGGTAGAGGGAATAGCAGGAATAGTGGGAGCAGTGGGAGTCGGGGAAGAAGTTCATCTAGAACTTGGAAGAATGTGAAGTGCTGGAACTGCCAGGAGATGGGACATGTTAAGAGTCAATGTCCAAAGAAAGAATTGAACATTGCTGGTGCTGAGAGTGTGTCTGAGGATGATGCACTGATACTAAGTATGGAAAGTTCTGTAGACTCTTGGGTCCTGGATTCAGGGGCTTCGTTTCACGCCATGGACAACGGAGAAACAATGGTGAATCTAAAAGAAGGAGATTTTGGGAAGGTACGGTTAGCAAATGACGAGATGCTTCAAGTAACAGGCATGGGAGATATTGATCTGGTTACTTCATTGGGAACTACATGGAACCTGAAGAATGTCAGGGTGATTCCGGAGCTGAAGAAGAAATTGATTTCTGTTGGTCAGCTGGATAAACAAGGACTGGAAGTAAGGTTTGGTGATGGTAAATGGAGGGTGGTCAATGGTAATTCGGTGATTGCTCAAGGTATGAAGCGTGGGTCATTGTATATGGTTGAGGTACCTGCTGAGGGAAGTATGACCGTCCCCATTAAGCATGACAAAATCTGGTTCGCTAAATCTAGTGCTAAGAGAGTTCATTTTGCAAACATGAATTCTGGAGCCAAGGGGATGTTAGCTGAACGAGTCGGAAAGTCTAAACCATTCAGGGGATTTTGTGACAGTGGGAGCACGGGGTGTGTTCCGGGTACATTTACAAAGAGCCGTTGGGTTTTGAAGACTAAGACTGAAAAATTCTCTCCTGTTGGAAGTTTGCAAAGTTTGGAGAGTGTTAGTGGTCCTCGGTGTATCTCTGGATCCGGTGGAGTGTCCAAGCCGGTTGAGACAGGGGATGAGTCGGTGGCGGTATTGACCACGACTGAGTTGGAGCTTGTAGGAGCTTCAACTGGCCCTTCTAGTACTTGATGATGAGGGGCGGCTGCAACTAGGAAATTGGCTGAGTCTTAGCTTGTTCTTTGGAACTGGAAGCTTGGAAGACTTGTTATGTTAGGATATTAATGAGAGATGTTCAAAATCTTCAAGTGGGAGATTGTTAGGTGAATGTGAACATTTTGAAGTTGTTTTTTCAAAGTTTGGTGAAACAATTTTTAAAGGTTGGTGAATGTGTTGAAACACAACTCTACATTCACATTACCTTCTCATATGTATAAATAGCCTTCATATGTTCAAGGAAAAATTGCACCACAACTCAATACCTATAAGAATTGAGTGTATCTCTTGTAATCTCCTCATTCAAATAAAATCCAGTTGTAGCCCGTGGACGTAGGATTTGCACCGAATCCGAACCACGTAAAAATCCTTGTGTTCTTCTTGCTTTATTTTCGTGAGTTTGTGTGTGTGTGATAGTGTGTTTCCGCTGCGTGTACCCTGTCCGATTCCTAACAGGGTGTTGAAACTTCATTTGTACTTGGTCAATCTAAACTTCTAGAAAGGTTTGTTCCCATTATTTATTTTGTAAGGTAATGCCTAATTTAAATTGTTGTTTTTAGCGACTAAAGTGTAAAGTACAAGGGCTGAAAGTTTAAAAGCCGGAAAATTTGGGGCTATTTTTGTGCTAAAGATGAAAACTAGACCCGAATCCAGACATGTGCTGCATTATATAAGAACAAAATTTGCTCATTTCTATTTTAACACACAAAATTTTCTGATTTTTCCTCTACATTATTCTCTCTAGCCGATCTCTTGTTTCTACTTAAACATGTTTTCTACTTAGCAAGTGGTCATCAAATTTTCTTAGCTCTTTCTTATGCACGATTAAGTTTTTCGTGTATGCGTGTGAGAGTTTGCTTTGATATGTTAAATTGATTGTATAGCTTTAGTGTGCGGTTTGATTTTGTAAAAGTTTGTAAAAAACGGATTCTTAATAACGAAGAGAATTGTTCTAGTTGCTCTTTATGTTTTCTCACACATATTTCCTTTTTAGTTTTTATCATGTATTTTGTATAATAGAGAGAGGAGTTTTAATTTCTATGAGCATAGCATAAAACTCGGATAACACTAAGTTACAGGATAGATTGAAATTTAAAATAAATGTTTTTGTTATGTCTAAAAATTCAAACTTACTTATGTCTCATTTGTATATCACAACTAAAAATAATATAAATTGAAATTGCCCCTAATAATACTTTTTATAAACTTTCGAGAACTTACTTTGGTTCCTTTACTAAAACCAAAACATCAAACACCGACGTTAAACTTCAATTTAACTTTAGTTGTTGCACAAAATAAGGGATCGGTTTTATAGTTATTGTGCTTACATTTAACGAATCTAAAAAAGCTGATGGTTCAAAACTATTTTTTTATAAACAAATAAATATATGAAACATAATAATTAGTTATTTTAAAAACATTAAAAACTACTTTTCTTTTTATATATAAACTCATATATTATTGATCCAATGATCCATACAAAATTATCACCTAATAATAATTATGAGAACTAATAAATGACAATATTTAACATAAGAATAAAATACAATGAAAAAAAAGATAAAATGAAGAAATTATTCAGTTTTGTATAATCTAAATGTTGATATTAATACCTAATACCCTATAGTTAATACAATATATTGATAAAAGAATAAATAATATGATATAATTAAAATAGTTAAATGAAATTAGAATACATTCCAGACTGTACCTCGTTTGTATTTAAATTCTGGAAAAATAAAATATACAATATAAATAAATAGGTTAACAGGGGGAGGTAGTTAATCTACCAAAATGGGTCGAGGCAATGAGCCTTAGGTTAGGTTGGTTGGTTTTGGGTTCAATCTCATTTATTGAGCATTTAAAATATAAATCAAATCCAATATTTTTAAAATAAACAGTTTGGAAAATTTAAGCCGACTCAAGTTGTTAAATAAATTGGTTGGCATCAAAGTCCTAATCATATTTGTGTAATAAACGAGTTAATTTGGATGACCCATTTTAATTTCAAAATTTTACCTTTTTTTTTAGAATGGCAAATATAATTCAAAATTTTACGTTTTTTTTTTAGAATGACAAACATATATATTCCTATTCTACACTTCTTATTCTATACATTTCGTTCTTAACGGGACTAGAACTCTCACCACTTGGGTTGAGGGATACACCTTGGTACCATTGGACTATAAGTCCTTTGGTTATGTATCTTGTTACGTATATTGTTGATTTGTTGGTTCAGCTGTTCTAATTTGATAACAAGTTAACAATTCAGATAATTGAAATATGAATTGATCAATAATGACTTAATTCGTTTACTAGACAAATAAGGTTGATAAAAGATAAACATGTAACATCAATGTCGACCATTTATTTAACAATTTAACTTGATTTAAGATCTCTTAATCTGTTTAATTATATAGATCAGCTTGGGTTTACATTTCGACTTGTTTAATAAATAATCCACCGTTTGTAAGAGATTTACATTAAAGTGAGACTGAGACTGACTCGTTAGGGACTAAAAAGCTAAAACTGGTTCAAATCCATGAATAAAAGAGACGAGGATGTGATAACTTGTTATTTTACTATTTGAGTTTCTTTAACTCAATATTTAATAAATTGAAACAATATAGCGAAAACTAGCATAACCGCCATACAATGATGACATGTATAAATCGAAAAATGATCAATAAAATATTAAATATTTATTTTAAGTTACTCCAAAATAGAAATAATTATTATATTCAAAAAGGTTGATCTTAAAAGTCTAATTCAACTCATTTCATTAAACACGTTTAACTAGCTGATTGTTTAACTTAAATAAGATAAAAATCGTACATAATAACCAAAAAAATTATTTAGACAATCATAAAAACGTTTACAAAAACCTTTTAATACCATATTCCAAATAACCCGAAACACACCATGCCTTTCGTTATTGGCTCGTTTCCATACACCGTACAAATTTCGTCCAAATCTAAAGCTAAAAATTTATTTCCCCAACTTTGATAATTATGTTATCATTTGCAATTTCATTTATATGATCACATCATAATATTTTATTTCATTATCTTGTATAATTTTGAACATTTTGATTTCATTCACTTATACCAAACCGACTCTATACCGCGTTTGAGCATTAAAAAGTTCGTTGGGGTAGTTGCACCCTCAACCCGACAACCTCCCCTTTAAATTCCCAATTTCCCCCGCTTCTTTCATCTCACATTTCACTTCTTCATTTTCCTCAATCCCAATTGTTCTTCAATTTTCACCACTTCAACAAATTCTTCACCAATTTCAAAGGGTATCTTGCAATTTTCCGTATTTTGATTGGGTAGTTTTTAATGGCGGATTCACGACAACCACCAACGGAGGCAGCCATGAACAGAACCACTACAAGTCTCCCTAATTTCCTCCTTTCTGTAAAACTCAAATACGTGAAATTAGGTTACCATTACGTGATCTCACACGCCATGTACCTCTTGTTAACCCCTCTACTCATAGTTGTTTCAATCCATTTATCAACGCTCACCTCACACGATTTGATTCATTTATGGGACCAACTCCGGTTTAATTTAGTCACGGTGGTTATCTGCTCGGCGTTAATGGTGTTTTTAGCTACACTCTACTTCATGAGCAGACCAAAGAAGGTATACCTTGTCGATTTCTCTTGTTACAAACCTGAAGACGAACGGATGGTTACTCGGGAGATATTCATGGACCGATCGACTCAGGCGGGGACTTTTACAGAAGAGAATTTAGCGTTTCAGAAGAAGATTCTGGAACGATCTGGATTAGGGCAGAAAACGTATTTTCCGGAGGCGGTGCTAAACGTTCCGCCGAATCCGTGTATGTCGGAGGCCAGAAAAGAGGCGGAGATGGTGATGTTCGGCGCCATTGATGACTTGTTGGCGAAAACTGGAGTGAAGGCGAAGGATATCGGAATACTTATTGTGAATTGCAGCTTGTTTTGTCCAACGCCGTCGCTAAGTGCCATGGTGGTGAACCATTACAAGCTTCGAGGAAATATCATGAGCTATAATCTCGGTGGGATGGGTTGCAGTGCCGGATTGATCTCCATTGATCTTGCAAAGCAACTTTTGCAGGTAATTGATTCATCGCTTTTCTATTCTGAATTCGTATAAATCATGATAACGATCAATTGTTCCAAACGATGCTTAATTTTTTATTGTTTTTATGAAAACAGGTGAACCCTAACTCGTATGCGTTAGTTGTTAGCATGGAAAACATAACCTTAAATTGGTACTTCGGGAACAACCGATCAATGCTCGTATCAAACTGTCTCTTCCGAATGGGAGGAGCCGCCGTTCTTCTCTCCAATCGAACTTCCGATCGCCGCCGTTCAAAGTACCAACTCATCCACACCGTCCGCACCCACAAAGGCGCCGACGACAAATGCTACAACTGCGTCTTCCAAGAAGAGGACGAAAACAAGAAAATCGGCGTCGCCCTTTCAAAAGACCTAATGGCGGTCGCCGGCGAGGCTCTGAAAACCAACATCACAACACTCGGACCTTTAGTACTTCCCATGTCCGAACAACTCCTCTTCTTCGCCACATTAGTGGCCCGGAAAGTCTTCCAGATGAAAATCAAACCCTACATCCCGGATTTCAAGCTCGCTTTCGAACACTTCTGCATTCACGCCGGCGGGAGAGCAGTTCTCGATGAGTTAGAAAAGAATCTAGATTTATCCGATTGGCATATGGAGCCTTCGAGAATGACTCTCAATAGATTCGGAAACACTTCGAGTAGTTCGTTGTGGTACGAATTAGCGTATTCAGAAGCGAAAGGTAGAATAAGGAAAGGTGATCGTTCATGGCAGATTGCTTTCGGGTCGGGTTTTAAGTGTAACAGTGCTGTGTGGAAGGCGTTGAAGACGATTGATCCGGCTAAAGAGAAAAACCCGTGGACCGATGAGATTGATGATTTCCCGGTTCATGTTCCCAAAATCGAGAAGATCGGTTCTTAAAATGAATAATGTTTTTTTTTTTCAATTCTTTCGGGATTTTAAGGTTTTAACACTGTTGTAATATTATTGAAGAAGTCGAAGAGGCAATTGCCCTTTGACTTTTTGTAATGATGTATTTTGTTTTATACATGGATATTTCAAAACAGATAATTTGTTCATATATTATAATTTAAGGAAAAAAAATAAACTCACGTAAAAAAAAAGATGGAAAATATTGTTGATAAGTTTATGTTTCCTTTAAAAAGAAAAAACTCACGTAAAATACGGAAAATATTTTTGCTAAGTTTATGTTACATTTAAAAAGAAAAAAACTCACGTAAAATCATGTAAAATATTGTTGATAAAGTGTATATTTCATTTAAAAAAACTCATGTAAAAAGGTGGAAGATATTGTTGATAAGTGTATGTTTCATTTTTAAAAAAATCATGTAAAAAGATGGAAAATAATGTTGATAAGTGTATGTTTCATTTAAAAAAAATCACGTAAAAGATGGAAAATATTGTTGATAAGTGTGTGTTTCCTTTTGAAAAAAAAAAAAAACAACTCACCTAAAACGATGGAAAATATTGTTGATAAGTGTATACTTCATTTAAAAAAAAATCACGTAAAAAGATGGAAAATATTGTTGATAAGTGTATGTTTCATTTAAAAAGAAAAAGATTACGTAAAAGGTTGGAAAATATTGTTGATAAGTATATTTAAAAAAAACTCACGTAAAAAGATGAAAAATATTGTTGATAAGTATATGTTTCATTTAAAAAATTCGTATAAAAAGATGGAAAATAATGTAGGTAAGTGTATGTTTCTATAAATTAAATAATATTGTAACGGTGAACCAACTAGACTCGAGATTAAGACGTCATACAGCTCATGCGAATGGTGAAGTTATGCGAGTTTGATTGAGAAGGTACGGCTCGGCCCACGTCAGCTACCAGATATTTAATAAATTTAATTTAAAAAAAAAAAGCAGATAGGTGACAATTTTAAGAAAAACACGACTTATCGTTGCATTGAAGTTGTAAGTTGTAAATTATGAAATTGTTATAATATAAATAATTCGTGTTATATGGGAATCGTGTTGTGTGAAATGCTTCTAAATGTCATGAAAAACAATCTTCATGTGACAAGACTATTTTATACAATATTTAAACGATTGTTGAGAATATGGGGTTTTCTTTGATTATAATTCCATTAAATCAAACAAACGATCCGAGAACCGGTTTCTTGTAAATTGGAAGTTGCAACCACTTTTTTCTCCCAAAAATTTGGAAAAATGGGTTTGAAATCCTTCTTCTTGGGAGTAGTGTCTAGTGTCTTGTAGATGGATAAACAAAGTCAGAGAAGTTAAGATATGGTAGTTGAACAAAGTAATGACATACATATATATATATATATATATATATATATATATATATATATATATATATATATATATATATATATATATATATATATATATATATATATATATATATATATAATATGTACAACATTTTTATGCACCATTGTCTTAAAATTAAGAGGTACAATCATTTATTGCATAGAAAGGAATTGAAAAGTAAGAGGCGCGAATCTGCAAAAGTGTGGATTTTGAACATTTAAATGGCAGGTAAGATCATTACCTTTAATATATTCTAAAACAATCTAGACCCTACATTGATTTGGTGATCCATATCAACAACTCTCCACCAATAGAAATACATCTTGATATGCATAAATAAAGCCATTCACATGACCATCTTCTTACTAACTATTACACCAATTTTTCTTTCTCCACAGATTGTTGACCCTCATAATCCGTATCTGCATTACACCAAGGTAACAAAATTTTGACCCTCATAATCTGTTTCTGCACATAAACACAAAATTTTAAATTAATATCTTTTTGCAGGGCTTCTACAAAACAAGTGTTGTGGGTGGATAGAAGATCTAGAAAAACATCAAATTTATTGGTAGTGACTGATGTTTATACTAATGTTTTACTTTAGAAATTCCAATGCTTAAATACACTGCATCTTACTTTCAAGCTTTTGACATACAAGTCTAATTTACATATCGTACCTGTTATCTATACATTCAATACACCAAACATATATACACTTTAATTTGATTAAAGCCAAGCAAAAGATTTTTAAATTCAAAATCCAAAAGCTGCAAAAATTCAAACACGAGTTTTAAACTAAATTCTGGATTTACTAAAAGTTCTAATGAAAAATTCTAACATATGCACATAATCTTCAGATTCCGATAATATTCATAGATATACTAAACATCCTATTTGGTTTCAAACATAATAAATATTGAAGGAAATAGATAGAATTATAAGACCCTGATCTGCATTAAACAGACAAACAAAAAAATGATACCACAACTGTTGGTGCCTACCACAGACGCATGCTCCTATACCCGCAAATCAGAAATCAATTTGTATTGAACAAACACTCGAACAAAAGTCTTAACAAATCGATGTAGAGTCAGTAGATGGAGTCAAACATGAAAACACGGTTGATGGCAGCATTGACGATGACAAACCTTGACATAGGTAAAGAAACTTATAAACGAAAATTTGAAATTCATTCTACCGAAAATCAGATAATCTAAAATGTCATGAATGAAAATCTGAAAAATTTATAAATGAAGATCTGAAAATCAGATAAACAAAAATCCTGAAATCATATCTACTGGACTGTAGTACATAGAAATCTGATAGATCCGGAAAAAGAGTGATACGGTAGCTTACAAAGAAGTCGCATGTCTGCAACCCGAAGTACAACAGAGGTAGAGTGTGGTCGGAGAGAGACAGACGCCGCGATTAAAGGACTCACTGGACTGATCCGATGTTGGATCGGTGGTGGCTGTTCGGAGGATCGGTGTTGGAAATGGATCTGTAGTCGAGGGTGTGAAGGATGTCGATGAACGGAGGCGTGAACGGCTAGGAAGCAGATCGAAGGCGTGAACGGCTAGGAAGCAGATCGAAGGAGTAGCCGGCGGTGGGGCTGGAAGGGAGTTGCCGATCTGGTTGGGCTGGAAGGGAGTAGCCGGCGGTGAGGCAGGTAGTCGGGGGTGTGAAGGATGTCGATGGTATGGTGTGGAGGCAGATCTGGTATGTCGGCTGTAGTATGAAGCGGAGAAGGAGGTAATGTGTTAGCCGGCTCCTAAGTGATTTTAGGGTTAGTGGGTTAGCCGGCTCCTTTATGTGATATGGTATCTGCTTATCATTAGACAATATTTAGGGTAAACCAGATTATTTCATTTGTAATGGGCTAAATATTTGGGCTACATATATTAGGCTAAGTATTAATTAAAACCGGCTTAATTAATTAGATTAGGATAAACAAATGAGCTCAATTAGCTCGATTTAGTAATCGAATGTTTTATTTATAAAAGTTTTCGTAATTGTTAATATAATGCATTGTATTAAACTTAATGTTTGGAAAAGATTTTAATTAGTTGATGCTTTAGGAAATAAGCATTTAAACATTAAAGGGTAATTATCGTCCGAAAGAAAAATTGTTAACCCCTCCCTGCATAAAACATCCACAACAAAGCCGAAAAGAAAATATTTGTCGTCCGCCGCAGTTATGCACCTACATTATTTAAATACCCATTAAATATTTCATTTTGCGAAATAAAATATTTGTCGTCAGCTGAATTCCATGACAGAAACTATTCACCGCACCCTGGATTCGTCACTGCAGCATCGCGCGGGTACGTTTATGTTTAACTCGAAACAATCTTCTGAAAGAAAAGAAACGAATCGTACATAAAACTATTCGTCAGAACGAACTTTTCCGACCCAACATCGTGCGAGTAACTCAGAAACTTTTGAATATGGCAGGTTTTTTTTTAAACCATTGGGTGAAATTTGCCTCGATGTATGTTTCCCCCGTAATCCTACAACTTCATAATTTTTGGCATGTTTATGTTGCATAAAAAATCCTACTACAAGAAACTAATCGACATTCGAAAATACTCGCTGAAAGTAATTATTCGCTGCCGCCGCATCGCGCGGGTATGCCGCTAGTATATATATATATATATATATATATATATATATATATATATATATATATATATATATATATATATATATATATATATATATATATATATATATATATATATATATTCTTTTTTTTTTTTGCAAGTTAAGGATAAATCCGGTTACATGAGTCGTAATATACTACAGCTACGCTAGGTACATTAGGCTAACTAACAGTTCTTCGTTCGCCAACCCTTCTCCAAGGAGACTGCACAGAGACTAGACCCACACGCGCAACCAGCAAACCTCGGTGTAAGCACACGCCCCACCCCGTAAGTGACGTCCTGCAGGCAACTGACTGGGGGAAACCAGCCCCGGGTACACACTAAACCGGCTAGCACAGAGGCCACAAGCACTGGCGTAATATCTTTGCCAAACTTGCGCGAGAATGGTTTCGAACCCACAACCTCTCAAAAGGGAGGCATGGTGCTTAGCCATCTCAACCACCGCTTCGTGTGTTTTATATATATATATATATATATATATATATATATATATATATATATATATATATATATATATATATATATATATATATATATATATATATATATATATATATATATATATATATATATATATATAGGTGGCGGACCTTAGTGGTAGCCTTGGGAAGCATGAGCTACCCCTAAAATTTTTTCGAGAAGTAGCAAAAATTTCGATTTTTTAATTTCTATTTATAGGTGCAACCCCTAAAAAGAAAATTGTGCTACCTCTAAATTATTTAGTCTAAAATTAAATGTTCAAACTAAAGTTTAATTGGAGAAATTATCATAGAAATAATCATTGAATAGTCCAAACTAATTAAACTCAAATTTTGTTTACTTATTTCAATGTATTGCAATTTTCTAATTTTTTTATTAGTGAAGCCCTTCATAAGCAAAGTGAAATTCAAAAGGAGTAATTATGAACTTCCATTATGTGCTACAATCCGTACTTGTAAATTTTTATTGAAAAATCTGTTACCTTTTCGTGGTCATGATAAGTCGGATGCCTCTCTTTCTAAAGGACTTTTCATAGAAGTATTATCTTTGACTAGAGAACATAACGATAGCATTTATAATATTACTTTAGAAAATGCTCCCAAGAATGAAAATTTGACATCTCCGAAGATATTGAGCTACTTAAGTATGTTGAAAATGACGGATCTACTTTATCTAATCTAATCAAGCAAAGGGTATTTTGGCATATTTCAAGACACTTGATTTCGTGTTTTATTTACACTTGATGCCGGAAATTCTAGGCCTCACAGAAACTTTGTCCATTAGTCTATAGGTTATTATTGCTAACTTTTGTTTTGCCCGTTTCAACCGCAAACGGTTGAAAGATGTTTTTCTGCAATGAAACGCGTGAAGATCGATTGTACGGAATAGAATGAGTGATGATTTTTTGAATGATGCTTTGATTTGTAGTGTAGAAACGAAACACTTATGAAGTTAAAACAGAAAATGTGATGAGTTGCTTTCGAAAAATGAAAGATCGGAGATGTCATCTTTAGAATGTAATTTGTATATTAGTTTGACATTTTGTCATTTTATCATATTTAATGAAATTTAACTTCTAATTTTTATCTTATTATATAATATGTGGAAAAAAATTGTGCTACCCCTGAACTTTTGGTCTGAGTCCGCCACTATATATATATATATATATATATATATATATATATATATATATATATATATATATATATATATATATATATATATATATATATACAGAGAGAGAGAGTGTGTGTTAGGATTAAATACATTTCGTAAGTATTATGTGAATGTAGGACCAATTTTGGACTATTAGATTGAAAAAATCAACGGTTTAGATGATAGTGGCATTTGTGTAATTAAAATGAAAGAATTAAATAAAAATAATTAAAAACATCCGGTTAAGGGCATCTTGGGCATTTCTATATACCTATAAATAAGGAAACAATATAATTTTCAAATCAATTTTGAAGATCGAAACAAAAATTACGGACCGTCTTCTCAATTTGGGTTGCATTATCTACTCAATGCACGATTTTTACAGTGACGATTGGAATAAAGCTAGCATAAAACAATTTCTGGGAATGAACATCGATCATCACTTGGGATTCTTGCGATTAAGAAGAAAAATGTGCGATTACCACCCATTCTCTAAGAATGATTAAGTTACATGCAAACAGACTCAATGAATTAGGTACAATATAACATATACACATCCATTCTCTAAAAATGGCCTAAGCTACATATTAATAAACCCATTCTCTAAGAATGACTTATACTTCATGGTACAAAAAGCTATTAGCAAAAACGACACCAAATCAACATCTGTATCTTCACAGTTCACAGTATGGAAAGCCTCATTCTCTGAGAATGTCTCATTCTCTGAGAATGCCTCATTCTCTAATAATGAACTTGAACCATTCTCATAGACATTCTCTGAGAATGACTTATAGCAAAAACGACATCAAATCAACATCTATATCTTCACAGCATGGAAAGCCACATTTTCTGATAATGAAATTGAACCACTCTCATAGACATTCTCATAGAATGCATCTCCGAAATCCAGAAGAAAAAAAAGGCGAAGATGAAATTTTTTGACGAACAGTTGTATTTGAGCGGAGATCCATCGCTACTAACCCCTTTCATTGGTGTTCCAGCCTCATCCATCGCCATTGTTTACCAGAACCACACCCATGGCCGTCGTCGATCGCTCTCGATTAAACGACGGCGATAGATTCGCCGGTGCCTACAGCGGTAGCGGCTGAGGGAAATGGTAGAGTGCGTGTGGTGGTCGACGGCGTGTTATGGTCGATGATGGCAGACGGTGCACGGTTTCTAAGTAGGGTTGATAGATGTTCTCGTATAAGAAGGGAAGAAGAGGAGAGAGAGAGAGAGAGAGATAAATTTACCATCATACCCTTTATAAATGAGTGGACCACAATTGGTCTTACAATCACACAATATTTAGAAAATGTATTTGAACATATATATATATATATATATATATATATATATATATATATATATATATATATATATATATATATAGAATCAGGATCGGGTGAGGACTCTTCTTAAAGTGAGGACTTGCGAGGACACCTTAAAAAAATTGAAAAAAAATAAAAAAATATATAAATAATAAAATGGATCATAGTACTATATTGGAGAAACAAAAGATTCAAAAAAAACTTTTGGATCATTATTTTTTTTATAATGAAATAATGATGCAAAATAAAAACAGAAAAATTGCATCATTACGTTTTGCAATGATGCAATTTTTTTTATAATGAGATAGTACTATTCTCGATTTTATGATTTGTATTTTTTTTATTTTTTTTTCAATTTTTTTAAGGTGTCCTCGCATGTCCTCACCAAGAAAAGAGTCCTCACTGGAACCGGACCCTATATATATATATATATATATATATATATATATATATATATATATATATATATATATATATATATATATATATATATATATATATATATATATATATATATATATATATATATATATATATATATAGTCATTGTAACACAATCAAGTTTTGGTTTTTTTCCCGATTTGGTTACTGAAATTGTTTTTTTACGCAATAAGTCATTAAAATTGTAATTGACCTGTTAAATAGAGGATCAAACCAAATAATTACCGGTTTGTAGGTGACCATGCTCGGCTGGCATTAATGACGTTGAGTCAAATGTTCATGACATTGCCACATAAGTTTGGGTCCACAGCTTTATTAATCTACATGATCGTGAATAAAATTAAATGAAATTAAACTATATTTATTTATGTAAATGAATTAATACGGCCAGATATGTATTTATCTCATTCCTCTTCCGTTCACAAAAGCCCTAACATGTCCAATTTGTTCCTTGAACCCCCTTCTTATGCAGATGTATTTAGATCGTTCAATGGTGACCCATACAAGCAAATCAATAGCCACGGTGTTGAGTTAATGTCTTCCCCGTCTTCCAATTCCAATTAATTGAAGAGTTCTATAATGGATCTGCAGGAGAACCAAGATTTATGGAGAAGTGAGATCTGATGATTACAAAAGAACCAATATCTGCAGAAGAACAAATATTCCTTGAAGATTTCTGTTAGTGTAAATGATGAAGATGTTGAAGACTGAAGGAGATAAGGAATTTCATAAAGAATTGAAGCATAATCAAGAATTGAGGTACAAACAGAAACTGAGGTACCTATCAGATGTTGAGGACCAAACTTGGAGAATCCAAGTTTGGCAACCAATGGTCGTCATGCAAGCTGAATATTGCCAAATCGAAAATCATGTTGAATCCAAAAGCAAGGATACTGAAAGTTCACTTGTACCGAAATTCATAATGATCTGAACATTTTCAATACCAAACCGAAGATTTTGAACTGGGTTACATACCGAAATTCATGATGACATACTGAAAATCTACAATACAGAAGGTTTGCTTGAACCGAAAGTTGCTAAGCTTATGAGTCGAAGATCTAGCCAACCTACAAGCCGAAAGTTACAATACCAAAAGTCACCAAGCCTTTACCGAATATCACAAAGCCGAACATCATGAATGCCATCCGAATATCTTGAACCGAATATTAAAGAACCGAAGTTCATAGTGACCTTTGGTTAGACCATGTTGACATGATCCGAACTTCTTGAGATGCAACCGAAATTCTTTATACCGAAGGTTAAGGATCCGAACATTGCCAAGCAAACCAAACATTGGGTTAATGCCGAAGTCAAGCATGGATCTGAAATTTATGATAGCCAAATATCATGCAATGCTAGACACAGAAGCAGAAAGTCTTGAAGAGCTGAATAGGAATTGTTGTATCACCAAATCTCTTATTTGCACAATAACGAAAGTCTACCATCAAATTGAGGGTCAGAAGTTCTAGACATAGCCTAATTAGGCTAGCGATAGGCATGTTCCCTAGAAACATAAAGTCAACCTAGTCTAGCATTAGTTAATTATTACTTTTTGTACTTGAAATCTGGAAGAGATATCTTCCCCTCCTATAAATAGGAGCATTGGGTTATGAAGGTCAAGCTCTAGAGAGTGAAAACCCTCAAACTATCACTCAAATGTAGTCTAAAGGAATTGCAGGAGTCGCTGGAGAATTCTCTCCAGCCACCACATGAACTTCAAGAACATCATATCTCCTTTTCTTTTAACCACTTAGATCTCTATGTAATTCATCTTAGACTAGAAATAGTGTTTGAGCTTAACATCAAATATGTAATACCTTTCTTTATATCAATGAAAAATACGAATTCCAGCATATCGTTTAAATTATTGTCTTTTAATTTCCGCACTTGTTCGTTACAATTTATTTATTATTCTACAACTTTACATTTCAAGTCATTTATATATTCCGCATCGTTCCTTTATATTTTAGCACTTAATTTATTTATATATCTTCGTTTATTGTTGAGCGAAAGATATTGGACCCGAAAACCTTCGAGTTTTCTTTTTAATTTTCAACAATTTCTGTAACGAATCTACGAAAGAACCAAGATCTGCAGAAGAACCCAGATTCTAGTTCCGATTATTTCCAGTTTTGATTACTTGAAGATTACTTTGAGAGCCAAGGATGCTCAATGGGGTGGTGAAGTTGTCTAAACAATTCTTTGGGGAATCTGTTGTCTCTGCAGTTGTATAGCTCAACGATGTCTCATGGCAAAAAATAAGGAATGAGGGATTTGTTGAGGATATCTAAGAAGTTGAGACAGTCAGATACAAATGAGTGGGGTGAAACAAATTCGCTGCTGGTGGAAGAGGATAAAGTGTTTTTAGAGAAGAAGAATAAGAAGTTGTAGGATTTTGAGCATGGATTAAGTAACGTATCTAAACAGATCTAGTAACGTATCTCAACAAGTATGTTGTTACTTCTCTAATTCTCTCAGGCGATTAGGTTACACATTTGGAATCCACGTAGTTGATTCTTGGCTCATTATTAGAAATAAGATTTTATCACAATATTTTTCATTTTGTGGAATCACAGGCTGAATCTCTTGTTAATCTCAATAAGACATTAGAGAGACACAAATGATCGGTGGTTGGATTCAAATAGCATAGTTTGGATTCAAATGGAAATGAATTAGTTTGTTTTTGATTGTTTACATGAATATGGATGATGGTGGTCGGAGGTAGCCTGAGGAACTAAATGCTCAGTGGTTGGAATCAAATGGAAATGAATTCACTAAATATTTAGTAGTAGTAGTAATAATAATAATAATAATAATAATAATAATAATAATAATAATAATAATAAATCTAATATTAAATAAATATAACTAAAAAAGGCACATGTCAA